>JAQRHT010000033.1:0-87806 GCA_028571685.1 Heterohyrax brucei
AAAGTACACAGTGATTTATCACCCTAGAGAAGTTACAGAGGTTTACACAGAGAATTCCAAGTATAAGTACAAGAAAATAAGAGAGACTTAGAAAACTGGTAAAACCTATATTGTTGATAGAGTTGGGAGTACTTAGCACTGTGAAAACAGCACTTTCGCCGAAAGAAATCTACTTCTCTAAGACCGGGAAACAGGGAACAGAGAATGTATGAGTTTCTCAAGATTGGTAACAGATAGAAACAAGAGAAAGTACACAGTGATTCATCTACCTAGAGAAGTTACAGAGGTTTACACAGAGAATTCCAAGTATAAGTACAAGAAAATAAGAGAGACTTAGAAAACTGGTAAAACCTATATTGTTGATAGAGTTGGGAGTACTTAGCACTGTGAAAACAGCACTTTCGCCGAAAGAAATCTACTTCTCTAAGACCGGGAAACAGTCAAAAGAGAATGTATGAGTTTCTCAAGATTGGTAACAGATAGAAACAAGAGAAAGTACACAGTGATTCATCTACCTAGAGAAGTTACAGAGGTTTATACACAGAGTTCCAAGTATAAGTACAAGAAAATAACAGAGACTTAGAAAACTGGTAAAATCTACATTGTTGATAGAGTTGGGAGTACTTAGCACTGTGAAAACAGCACTTTCGCCGAAAGAAATCTACTTCTCTAAGACCGGGAAACAGTGAAAAGAGAATGTATGACTTTTTCAAGATTGGTAACAGATAGAAACAAAAGAAAGTACACAGTGATTCATCTCCCTAGAGAAGTTACAGAGGTTTACACAGAGAATTCCAAGTATAAGTACAAGAAAATAAGAGAGACTTAGAAAACTGGTAAAACCTGTATTGTTGATAGAGTTGGGAGTACTTAGCACTGTGAAAACAGCACTTTCGCCGAAAGAAATCTACTTCTCTAAGACCGGGAAACAGGGAACAGAGAATGTATTAGTTTCTCAAGATTGGTAACAGAAACAAGAGAAAGTACACAGTGATTCATCTCCCTAGAGAAGGTACAGAGGTTTACACAGAGAATTCCAAGTATAAGTACAAGAAAATAAGAGAGACTTAGAAAACTGGTAAAACCTACATTGTTGATAGAGTTGGGAGTACTTAGCACTGTGAAAACAGCACTTTCGCCGAAAGAAATCTACTTCTCTAAGACGGGGAAACAGGGAACAGTGAATGTATGAGTTTCTCCAGATTGGTAACAGATAGAAACAAGAGAAAGTACACAGTGATTCATCTCCCTAGAGAAGTTACAGACGTTTACCCAGAGAATTCCAAGTATAAGTACAAGAAAATAAGAGAGACTTAGAAAACTGGTAAAACCTACATTGTTGATAGAGTTGGGAGTACTTAGCACTGTGAAAACAGCACTTTCGCCGAAAGAAATCTACTTCTCTAAGACCGGGAAACAGTGAAAAGAGAATGTATGAGTTTCTCAAGATTGGTAACAGATAGAAACAAGAGAAAGTACACAGTGATTCATCTACCTAGAGAAGTTACAGAGGTTTATACACAGAGTTCCAAGTATAAGTACAAGAAAATAACAGAGACTTAGAAAACTGGTAAAACCTACATTGTTGATAGAGTTGGGAGTACTTAGCACTGTGAAAACAGCACTTTCGCCGAAAGAAATCTACTTCTCTAAGACCGGGAAACAGTGAAAAGAGAATGTATGACTTTCTCAAGATTGGTAACAGATAGAAACAAGAGAAAGTACACAGTGATTCATCTACCTAGAGAAGTTACAGAGGTTTACACAGAGAATTCCAAGTATAAGTACAAGAAAATAAGAGAGACTTAGAAAACTGGTAAAACCTATATTGTTGATAGAGTTGGGAGTACTTAGCACTGTGAAAACAGCACTTTCGCCGAAAGAAATCTACTTCTCTAAGACCGGGAAACAGTGAAAAGAGAATGTATGAGTTTCTCAAGATTGGTAACAGATAGAAACAAGAGAAAGTACACAGTGATTCATCTACCTAGAGAAGTTACAGAGGTTTACACAGAGAATTCCAAGTATAAGTACAAGAAAATAAGAGAGACTTAGAAAACTGGTAAAATCTACATTGTTGATCGAGTTGGGAGTACTTAGCACTGTGAAAACAGCACTTTCGCCGAAAGAAATCTACTTCTCTAAGACCGGAAAACAGGGAACAGAGAATGTATTAGTTTCTCAAGATTGGTAACAGATAGAAACAAGAGAAAGTACACAGTGATTCATCTACCTAGAGAAGTTACAGAGGTTTACACAGAGAATTCCAAGTATAAGTACAAGAAAATAAGAGAGACTTAGAAAACTGGTAAAACCTATATTGTTGATAGAGTTGGGAGTACTTAGCACTGTGAAAACAGCACTTTCGCCGAAAGAAATCTACTTCTCTAAGACTGGGAAACAGAGAGAAGAGAATGTATGAGTTTCTCAAGATTGGTAACAGATAGAAACAAGAGAAAGTACACAGTGATTCATCTACCTAGAGAAGTTACAGAGGTTTATACACAGAATTCCAAGTATAAGTACAAGAAAATAACAGAGACTTAGAAAACTGGTAAAACCTACATTGTTGATAGAGTTGGGAGTACTTAGCACTGTGAAAACAGCACTTTCGCCGAAAGAAATCTACTTCTCTAAGACCGGGAAACAGGGAACAGAGAATGTATGAGTTTCTCAAGATTGGTAACAGATAGAAACAAGAGAAAGTACACAGTGATTCATCTACCTAGAGAAGTTACAGAGGTTTACACAGAGAATTCCAAGTATAAGTACAAGAAAATAAGAGAGACTTAGAAAACTGGTAAAACCTATATTGTTGATAGAGTTGGGGGTACTTAGCACTGTGAAAACAGCACTTTCGCCGAAAGAAATCTACTTCTCTAAGACCGGGAAACAGTGAAAAGAGAATGTATGAGTTTCTCAAGATTGGTAACAGATAGAAACAAGAGAAAGTACACAGTGATTCATCTACCTAGTGAAGTTACAGAGGTTTATACACAGAATTCCAAGTATAAGTACAAGAAAATAAGAGAGACTTAGAAAACTGGTAAAATCTACATTGTTGATAGAGTTGGGAGTACTTAGCACTGTGAAAACAGCACTTTCGCCGAAAGAAATCTACTTCTCTAAGACCGGGAAACAGTGAAAAGAGAATGTATGACTTTTTCAAGATTGATAACAGATAGAAACAAGAGAAAGTACACAGTGATTCATCTCCCTAGAGAAGTTACAGAGGTTTACACAGAGAATTCCAAGTATAAGTACAAGAAAATAAGAGAGACTTAGAAAACTGGTAAAACCTATATTGTTGATAGAGTTGGGAGTACTTAGCACTGTGAAAACAGCACTTTCGCCGAAAGAAATCTACTTCTCTAAGACCGGGAAACAGTGAAAAGAGAATGTATGAGTTTCTCAAGATTGGTAACAGATAGAAACAAGAGAAAGTACACAGTGATTCATCTACCTAGAGAATTTACAGAGGTTTATACACAGAATTCCAAGTATAAGTACAAGAAAATAAGAGAGACTTAGAAAACTGGTAAAATCTACATTGTTGATAGAGTTGGGAGTACTTAGCACTGTGAAAACAGCACTTTCGCCGAAAGAAATCTACTTCTCTAAGACCGGGAAACAGTGAAAAGAGAATGTATGACTTTTTCAAGATTGATAACAGATAGAAACAAGAGAAAGTACACAGTGATTTATCACCCTAGAGAAGTTACAGAGGTTTACACAGAGAATTCCAAGTATAAGTACAAGAAAATAAGAGAGACTTAGAAAACTGGTAAAACCTATATTGTTGATAGAGTTGGGAGTACTTAGCACTGTGAAAACAGCACTTTCGCCGAAAGAAATCTACTTCTCTAAGACCGGGAAACAGGGAACAGAGAATGTATGAGTTTCTCAAGATTGGTAACAGATAGAAACAAGAGAAAGTACACAGTGATTCATCTACCTAGAGAAGTTACAGAGGTTTACACAGAGAATTCCAAGTATAAGTACAAGAAAATAAGAGAGACTTAGAAAACTGGTAAAACCTATATTGTTGATAGAGTTGGGAGTACTTAGCACTGTGAAAACAGCACTTTCGCCGAAAGAAATCTACTTCTCTAAGACCGGGAAACAGTGAAAAGAGAATGTATGAGTTTCTCCAGATTGGTAACAGATAGAAACAAGAGAAAGTAAACAGTGATTCATCTCCCTAGAGAAGTTACAGAGGTTTACACAGAGAATTCCAAGTATAAGTACAAGAAAATAACAGAGACTTAGAAAACTGGTAAAATCTACATTGTTGTAGAGTTGGGAGTACTTAGCACTGTGAAAACAGCACTTTCGCCGAAAGAAATCTACTTCTCTAAGACCGGGAAACAGTGAAAAGAGAATGTATGAGTTTCTCAAGATTGGTAACAGATAGAAACAAGAGAAAGTACACAGTGATTCATCTACCTAGAGAAGTTACAGAGGTTTATACACAGAATTCCAAGTATAGGTACAAGAAAATAAGAGAGACTTAGAAAACTGGTAAAACCTACATTGTTGATAGAGTTGGGAGTACTTAGCACTGTGAAAACAGCACTTTCGCCGAAAGAAATCTACTTCTCTATGACCGAGAAACAGGGAACAGAGAATGTATGAGTTTCTCAAGATTGGTAACAGATAGAAACAAGAGAAAGTACACAGTGATTCATCTACCTAGAGAAGTTACAGAGGTTTACACAGAGAATTCCACGTATAAGTACAAGAAAATAAGAGAGACTTAGAAAACTGGTAAAATCTACATTGTTGATAGAGTTGGGAGTACTTAGCACTGTGAAAACAGCACTTTCGCCGAAAGAAATCTACTTCTCTAAGACCGGGAAACAGTGAAAAGAGAATGTATGACTTTTTCAAGATTGGTAACAGATAGAAACAAGAGAAAGTACACAGTGATTCATGTCCCTAGAGAAGTTACAGAGGTTTATACACAGAATTCCAAGTATAAGTACAAGAAAATAAGACAGACTTAGAAAACTGGTAAAACCTATATTGTTGATAGAGTTGGGAGTACTTAGCACTGTGAAAACAGCACTTTCGCCGAAAGAAATCTACTTCTCTAAGACCGGGAAACGGGGAACAGAGAATGTATGAGTTTCTCAAGATTGGTAACAGATAGAAACAAGAGAAAGTACACAGTGATTCATCTACCTAGAGAAGTTACAGAGGTTTACACAGAGAATTCCAAGTATAAGTACAAGAAAATAAGAGAGACTTAGAAAACTGGTAAAACCTATATTGTTGATAGAGTTGGGAGTACTTACCACTGTGAAAACAGCACTTTCGCCGAAAGAAATCTACTTCTCTAAGACCGGGAAACAGTGAAAAGAGAATGTATGAGTTTCTCAAGATTGGTAACAGATAGAAACAAGAGAAAGTACACAGTGATTCATCTACCTAGAGAAGTTACAGAGGTTTATACACAGAGTTCCAAGTATAAGTACAAGAAAATAACAGAGACTTAGAAAACTGGTAAAACCTACATTGTTGATAGAGTTGGGAGTACTTAGCACTGTGAAAACAGCACTTTCGCCGAAAGAAATCTACTTCTCTAAGACCGGGAAACAGTGAAAAGAGAATGTATGACTTTTTCAAGATTGGTAACAGATAGAAACAAGAGAAAGTACACAGTGATTCATCCCCCTAGAGAAGTTACAGAGGTTTATACACAGAATTCCAAGTATAAGTACAAGAAAATAACAGAGACTTAGAAAACTGGTAAAACCTACATTGTTGATAGAGTTGGGAGTACTTAGCACTGTGAAAACAGCACTTTCGCCGAAAGAAATCTACTTCTCTAAGACCGGGAAACAGGGAACAGAGAATGTATGAGTTTCTCAAGATTGGTAACAGATAGAAACAAGAGAAAGTACACAGTGATTCATCTACCTAGAGAAGTTACAGAGGTTTACACAGAGAATTCCAAGTATAAGTACAAGAAAATAAGAGAGACTTAGAAAACTGGTAAAACCTATATTGTTGATAGAGTTGGGAGTACTTAGCACTGTGAAAACAGCACTTTCGCCGAAAGAAATCTACTTCTCTAAGACCGGGAAACAGTGAAAAGAGAATGTATGAGTTTCTCAAGATTGGTAACAGATAGAAACAAGAGAAAGTACACAGTGATTCATCTACCTAGAGAAGTTACAGAGGTTTATACACAGAATTCCAAGTATAAGTACAAGAAAATAACAGAGACTTAGAAAACTGGTAAAACCTACATTGTTGATAGAGTTGGGAGTACTTAGCACTGTGAAAACAGCACTTTCGCCGAAAGAAATCTACTTCTCTAAGACCGGGAAACAGGGAACAGAGAATGTATGAGTTTCTCAAGATTGGTAACAGATAGAAACAAGAGAAAGTACACAGTGATTCATCTACCTAGAGAAGTTACAGAGGTTTACACAGAGAATTCCAAGTATAAGTACAAGAAAATAAGAGAGACTTAGAAAACTGGTAAAACCTATATTGTTGATAGAGTTGGGAGTACTTAGCACTGTGAAAACAGCACTTTCGCCGAAAGAAATCTACTTCTCTAAGACCGGGAAACAGGGAACAGAGAATGTATGAGTTTCTCAAGATTGGTAACAGATAGAAAGAAGAGAAAGTACACAGTGATTCATCTACCTAGAGAAGTTACAGAGGTTTATACACAGAATTCCAAGTATAAGTACAAGAAAATAAGAGAGACTTAGAAAACTGGTAAAACCTACATTGTTGATAGAGTTGGGAGTACTTAGCACTGTGAAAACAGCACTTTCGCCGAAAGAAATCTACTTCTCTAAGACCGGGAAACAGGGAACAGAGAATGTATGAGTTTCTCAAGATTGGTAACAGATAGAAACAAGAGCAAGTACACAGTGATTCATCTACCTAGAGAAGTTACAGAGGTTTACACAGAGAATTCCAAGTATAAGTACAAGAAAATAAGAGAGACTTAGAAAACTGGTAAAACCTATATTGTTGATAGAGTTGGGAGTACTTAGCACTGTGAAAACAGCATTTTCGCTGAAAGAAATCTACTTCTCTAAGACCGGGAAACAGTGAAAAGAGAATGTATGAGTTTCTCAAGATTGGTAACAGATAGAAACAAGAGAAAGTACACAGTGATTCATCTACCTAGAGAAGTTACAGAGGTTTATACACAGAATTCCAAGTATAAGTACAAGAAAATAAGAGAGACTTAGAAAACTGGTAAAATCTACATTGTTGATAGAGTTGGGAGTACTTAGCACTGTGAAAACAGCACTTTCGCCGAAAGAAATCTACTTCTCTAAGACCGGGAAACAGTGAAAAGAGAATGTATGACTTTTTCAAGATTGGTAACAGTTAGAAACAAGAGAAAGTACACAGTGATTCATCTCCCTAGAGAAGTTACAGAGGTTTACACAGAGAATTCCAAGTATAAGTACAAGAAAATAAGAGAGACTTAGAAAACTGGTAAAACCTATATTGTTGATAGAGTTGGGAGTACTTAGCACTGTGAAAACAGCACTTTCGCAGAAAGAAATCTACTTCTCTAAGTCCGGGAAACAGGGAACAGAGAATGTATGAGTTTCTCAAGATTGGTAACAGATAGAAACAAGAGAAAGTACACAGTGATTCATCTACCTAGAGAAGTTACAGAGGTTTACACAGAGAATTCCAAGTATAAGTACAAGAAAATAAGAGAGTCTTAGAAAACTGGTAAAACCTATATTGTTGATAGAGTTGGGAGTACTTAGCACTGTGAAAACAGCACTTTCGCCGAAAGAAATCTACTTCTCTAAGACCGGGAAACAGTGAAAAGAGAATGTATGAGTTTCTCAAGATTGGTAACAGATAGAAACAACAGAAAATACACAGTGATTCATCTACCTAGAGAAGTTACAGAGGTTTATACACAGAATTCCAAGTATAAGTACAAGAAAATAACAGAGACTTAGAAAACTGGTAAAACCTACGTTGTTGATAGAGTTGGGAGTACTTAGCACTGTGAAAACAGCACTTTCGCAGAAAGAAATCTACTTCTCTAAGACCGGGAAACAGGGAACAGAGAATGTATGAGTTTCTCAAGATTGGTAACAGATAGAAACAAGAGAAAGTACACAGTGATTCATCTACCTAGAGAAGTTACAGAGGTTTACACAGAGAATTCCAAGTATAAGTACAAGAAAATAAGAGAGACTTAGAAAACTGGTAAAACCTATATTGTTGATAGAGTTGGGAGTACTTAGCACTGTGAAAACAGCACTTTCGCCGAAAGAAATCTACTTCTCTAAGACCGGGAAACAGTAAAAGGAGAATGTATGACTTTCTCAAGATTGGTAACAGATAGAAACAAGAGAAAGTACACAGTGATTCATCTACCTAGAGAAGTTACAGAGGTTTATACACAGAATTCCAAGTATAAGTACAAGAAAATAACAGAGACTTAGAAAACTGGTAAAACCTACATTGTTGATAGAGTTGGGAGTACTTAGCACTGTGAAAACAGCACTTTCGCCGAAAGAAATCTACTTCTCTAAGACCGGGAAACAGTGAAAAGAGAATGTATGACTTTTTCAAGATTGGTAACAGATAGAAACAAGAGAAAGTACACAGTGATTCATCTCCCTAGAGAAGTTACAGAGGTTTACACAGAGAATTCCAAGTATAAGTACAAGAAAATAAGAGAGACTTAGAAAACTGGTAAAACCTATATTGTTGATAGAGTTGGGAGTACTTAGCACTGTGAAAACAGCACTTTCGCCGAAAGAAATCTACTTCTCTAAGACCGGGAAACAGTGAAAAGAGAATGTATGAGTTTCTCCAGATTGGTAACAGATAGAAACAAGAGAAAGTACACAGTGATTCATCTCCCTAGAGAAGTTACAGAGGTTTACACAGAGAATTCCAAGTATAAGTACAAGAAAATAACAGAGACTTAGAAAACTGGTAAAATCTACATTGTTGTAGAGTTGGGAGTACTTAGCACTGTGAAAACAGCACTTTCGCCGAAAGAAATCTACTTCTCTAAGACCGGGAAACAGTGAAAAGAGAATGTATGAGTTTCTCAAGATTGGTAACAGATAGAAACAAGAGAAAGTACACAGTGATTCATCTACCTAGAGAAGTTACAGAGGTTTATACACAGAATTCCAAGTATAGGTACAAGAAAATAAGAGAGACTTAGAAAACTGGTAAAACCTACATTGTTGATAGAGTTGGGAGTACTTAGCACTGTGAAAACAGCACTTTCGCCGAAAGAAATCTACTTCTCTAAGACCGAGAAACAGGGAACAGAGAATGTATGAGTTTCTCAAGATTGGTAACAGATAGAAACAAGAGAAAGTACACAGTGATTCATCTACCTAGAGAAGTTACAGAGGTTTACACAGAGAATTCCAAGTATAAGTACAAGAAAATAAGAGAGACTTAGAAAACTGGTAAAACCTATATTGTTGATAGAGTTGGGAGTACTTACCACTGTGAAAACAGCACTTTCGCCGAAAGAAATCTACTTCTCTAAGACCGGGAAACAGTGAAAAGAGAATGTATGAGTTTCTCAAGATTGGTAACAGATAGAAACAAGAGAAAGTACACAGTGATTCATCTACCTAGAGAAGTTACAGAGGTTTATACACAGAGTTCCAAGTATAAGTACAAGAAAATAACAGAGACTTAGAAAACTGGTAAAACCTACATTGTTGATAGAGTTGGGAGTACTTAGCACTGTGAAAACAGCACTTTCGCCGAAAGAAATCTACTTCTCTAAGACCGGGAAACAGTGAAAAGAGAATGTATGACTTTTTCAAGATTGGTAACAGATAGAAACAAGAGAAAGTACACAGTGATTCATCCCCCTACAGAAGTTACAGAGGTTTACACAGAGAATTCCAAGTATAAGTACAAGAAAATAAGAGAGACTTAGAAAACTGGTAAAACCTATATTGTTGATAGAGTTGGGAGTACTTAGCACTGTGAAAACAGCACTTTCGCCGAAAGAAATCTACTTCTCTAAGTCCGGGAAACAGGGAACAGAGAATGTATGAGTTTCTCAAGATTGGTAACAGATAGAAACAAGAGAAAGTACACAGTGATTCATCTACCTAGTGAAGTTACAGAGGTTTACACAGAGAATTCCAAGTATAAGTACAAGAAAATAAGAGAGTCTTAGAAAACTGGTAAAACCTATATTGTTGATAGAGTTGGGAGTACTTAGCACTGTGAAAACAGCACTTTCGCCGAAAGAAATCTACTTCTCTAAGACCGGGAAACAGTGAAAAGAGAATGTATGAGTTTCTCAAGATTGGTAACAGATAGAAACAACAGAAAGTACACAGTGATTCATCTACCTAGAGAAGTTACAGAGGTTTATACACAGAATTCCAAGTATAAGTACAAGAAAATAACAGAGACTTAGAAAACTGGTAAAACCTACATTGTTGATAGAGTTGGGAGTACTTAGCACTGTGAAAACAGCACTTTCGCCGAAAGAAATCTACTTCTCTAAGACCGGGAAACAGGGAACAGAGAATGTATGAGTTTCTCAAGATTGGTAACAGATAGAAACAAGAGAAAGTACACAGTGATTCATCTACCTAGAGAAGTTACAGAGGTTTACACAGAGAATTCCAAGTATAAGTACAAGAAAATAAGAGAGACTTAGAAAACTGGTAAAACCTATATTGTTGATAGAGTTGGGAGTACTTAGCACTGTGAAAACAGCACTTTCGCCGAAAGAAATCTACTTCTCTAAGACCGGGAAACAGTGAAAAGAGAATGTATGAGTTTCTCAAGATTGGTAACAGATAGAAACAAGAGAAAGTACACAGTGATTCATCTACCTAGAGAAGTTACAGAGGTTTATACACAGAATTCCAAGTATAAGTACAAGAAAATAACAGAGACTTAGAAAACTGGTAAAACCTACATTGTTGATAGAGTTGGGAGTACTTAGCACTGTGAAAACAGCACTTTCGCCGAAAGAAATCTACTTCTCTAAGACCGGGAAACAGGGAACAGAGAATGTATGAGTTTCTCAAGATTGGTAACAGATAGAAACAAGAGAAAGTACACAGTGATTCATCTACCTAGAGAAGTTACAGAGGTTTACACAGAGAATTCCAAGTATAAGTACAAGAAAATAAGAGAGACTTAGAAAACTGGTAAAACCTATATTGTTGATAGAGTTGGGAGTACTTAGCACTGTGAAAACAGTACTTTCGCCGAAAGAAATCTACTTCTCTAAGACCGGGAAACAGGGAACAGAGAATGTATGAGTTTCTCAAGATTGGTAACAGATAGAAACAAGAGAAAGTACACAGTGATTCATCTACCTAGAGAAGTTACAGAGGTTTATACACAGAATTCCAAGTATAAGTACAAGAAAATAAGAGAGACTTAGAAAACTGGTAAAACCTACATTGTTGATAGAGTTGGGAGTACTTAGCACTGTGAAAACAGCACTTTCGCCGAAAGAAATCTACTTCTCTAAGACCGGGAAACAGGGAACAGAGAATGTATGAGTTTCTCAAGATTGGTAACAGATAGAAACAAGAGCAAGTACACAGTGATTCATCTACCTAGAGAAGTTACAGAGGTTTACACAGAGAATTCCAAGTATAAGTACAAGAAAATAAGAGAGACTTAGAAAACTGGTAAAACCTATATTGTTGATAGAGTTGGGAGTACTTAGCACTGTGAAAACAGCATTTTCGCTGAAAGAAATCTACTTCTCTAAGACCGGGAAACAGTGAAAAGAGAATGTATGAGTTTCTCAAGATTGGTAACAGATAGAAACAAGAGAAAGTACACAGTGATTCATCTACCTAGAGAAGTTACAGAGGTTTATACACAGAATTCCAAGTATAAGTACAAGAAAATAAGAGAGACTTAGAAAACTGGTAAAATCTACATTGTTGATAGAGTTGGGAGTACTTAGCACTGTGAAAACAGCACTTTCGCCGAAAGAAATCTACTTCTCTAAGACCGGGAAACAGTGAAAAGAGAATGTATGACTTTTTCAAGATTGGTAACAGATAGAAACAAGAGAAAGTACACAGTGATTCATCTCCCTAGAGAAGTTACAGAGGTTTACACAGAGAATTCCAAGTATAAGTACAAGAAAATAAGAGAGACTTAGAAAACTGGTAAAACCTATATTGTTGATAGAGTTGGGAGTACTTAGCACTGTGAAAACAGCACTTTCGCCGAAAGAAATCTACTTCTCTAAGTCCGGGAAACAGGGAACAGAGAATGTATGAGTTTCTCAAGATTGGTAACAGATAGAAACAAGAGAAAGTACACAGTGATTCATCTACCTAGAGAAGTTACAGAGGTTTACACAGAGAATTCCAAGTATAAGTACAAGAAAATAAGAGAGTCTTAGAAAACTGGTAAAACCTATATTGTTGATAGAGTTGGGAGTACTTAGCACTGTGAAAACAGCACTTTCGCCGAAAGAAATCTACTTCTCTAAGACCGGGAAACAGTGAAAAGAGAATGTATGAGTTTCTCAAGATTGGTAACAGATAGAAACAACAGAAAGTACACAGTGATTCATCTACCTAGAGAAGTTACAGAGGTTTATACACAGAATTCCAAGTATAAGTACAAGAAAATAACAGAGACTTAGAAAACTGGTAAAACCTACGTTGTTGATAGAGTTGGGAGTACTTAGCACTGTGAAAACAGCACTTTCGCAGAAAGAAATCTACTTCTCTAAGACCGGGAAACAGGGAACAGAGAATGTATGAGTTTCTCAAGATTGGTAACAGATAGAAACAAGAGAAAGTACACAGTGATTCATCTACCTAGAGAAGTTACAGAGGTTTACACAGAGAATTCCAAGTATAAGTACAAGAAAATAAGAGAGACTTAGAAAACTGGTAAAACCTATATTGTTGATAGAGTTGGGAGTACTTAGCACTGTGAAAACAGCACTTTCGCCAAAAGAAATCTACTTCTCTAAGACCGGGAAACAGGGAACAGAGAATGTATGAGTTTCTCAAGATTGGTAACAGATAGAAACAAGAGAAAGTACACAGTGATTCATCTACCTAGAGAAGTTACAGAGGTTTATACACAGAATTCCAAGTATAAGTACAAGAAAATAAGAGAGACTTAGAAAACTGGTAAAACCTACATTGTTGATAGAGTTGGGAGTACTTAGCACTGTGAAAACAGCACTTTCGCCGAAAGAAATCTACTTCTCTAAGACCGGGAAACAGGGAACAGAGAATGTATGAGTTTCTCAAGATTGGTAACAGATAGAAACAAGAGCAAGTACACAGTGATTCATCTACCTAGAGAAGTTACAGAGGTTTACACAGAGAATTCCAAGTATAAGTACAAGAAAATAAGAGAGACTTAGAAAACTGGTAAAACCTATATTGTTGATAGAGTTGGGAGTACTTAGCACTGTGAAAACAGCATTTTCGCTGAAAGAAATCTACTTCTCTAAGACCGGGAAACAGTGAAAAGAGAATGTATGAGTTTCTCAAGATTGGTAACAGATAGAAACAAGAGAAAGTACACAGTGATTCATCTACCTAGAGAAGTTACAGAGGTTTATACACAGAATTCCAAGTATAAGTACAAGAAAATAAGAGAGACTTAGAAAACTGCTAAAATCTACATTGTTGATAGAGTTGGGAGTACTTAGCACTGTGAAAACAGCACTTTCGCCGAAAGAAATCTACTTCTCTAAGACCGGGAAACAGTGAAAAGAGAATGTATGACTTTTTCAAGATTGGTAACAGATAGAAACAAGAGAAAGTACACAGTGATTCATCTCCCTAGAGAAGTTACAGAGGTTTACACAGAGAATTCCAAGTATAAGTACAAGAAAATAAGAGAGACTTAGAAAACTGGTAAAACCTATATTGTTGATAGAGTTGGGAGTACTTAGCACTGTGAAAACAGCACTTTCGCCGAAAGAAATCTACTTCTCTAAGTCCGGGAAACAGGGAACAGAGAATGTATGAGTTTCTCAAGATTGGTAACAGATAGAAACAAGAGAAAGTACACAGTGATTCATCTACCTAGAGAAGTTACAGAGGTTTACACAGAGAATTCCAAGTATAAGTACAAGAAAATAAGAGAGTCTTAGAAAACTGGTAAAACCTATATTGTTGATAGAGTTGGGAGTACTTAGCACTGTGAAAACAGCACTTTCGCCGAAAGAAATCTACTTCTCTAAGACCGGGAAACAGTGAAAAGAGAATGTATGAGTTTCTCAAGATTGGTAACAGATAGAAACAAGAGAAAGTACACAGTGATTCATCTACCTAGAGAAGTTACAGAGGTTTATACACAGAATTCCAAGTATAAGTACAAGAAAATAACAGAGACTTAGAAAACTGGTAAAATCTACATTGTTGATAGAGTTGGGAGTACTTAGCACTGTGAAAACAGCACTTTCGCCGAAAGAAATCTACTTCTCCAAGACCGGGAAACAGTGAAAAGAGAATGTATGACTTTTTCAAGATTGGTAACAGATAGAAACAAGAGAAAGTACACAGTGATTCATCTCCCTAGAGAAGTTACAGAGGTTTACACAGAGAATTCCAAGTATAAGTACAAGAAAATAAGAGAGACTTAGAAAACTGGTAAAATCTATATTGTTGATAGAGTTCGGAGTACTTGGCACTGTGAAAACAGCACTTTCACCGAAAGAAATCTACTTCTCTAAGACCGGGAAACAGGGAACAGAGAATGTATGAGTTTCTCAAGATTGGTAACAGATAGAAACAAGAGAAAGTACACAGTGATTCATCTACCTAGAGAAGTTACAGAGGTTTACACAGAGAATTCCAAGTATAAGTACAAGAAAATAAGAGAGTCTTAGAAAACTGGTAAAACCTATATTGTTGATAGAGTTGGGAGTACTTAGCACTGTGAAAACAGCACTTTCGCCGAAAGAAATCTACTTCTCTAAGACCGGGAAACAGTGAAAAGAGAATGTATGAGTTTCTCAAGATTGGTAACAGATAGAAACAACAGAAAGTACACAGTGATTCATCTACCTAGAGAAGTTACAGAGGTTTATACACAGAATTCCAAGTATAAGTACAAGAAAATAACAGAGACTTAGAAAACTGGTAAAACCTACGTTGTTGATAGAGTTGGGAGTACTTAGCACTGTGAAAACAGCACTTTCGCAGAAAGAAATCTACTTCTCTAAGACCGGGAAACAGGGAACAGAGAATGTATGAGTTTCTCAAGATTGGTAACAGATAGAAACAAGAGAAAGTACACAGTGATTCATCTACCTAGAGAAGTTACAGAGGTTTACACAGAGAATTCCAAGTATAAGTACAAGAAAATAAGAGAGACTTAGAAAACTGGTAAAACCTATATTGTTGATAGAGTTGGGAGTACTTAGCACTGTGAAAACAGCACTTTCGCCAAAAGAAATCTACTTCTCTAAGACCGGGAAACAGGGAACAGAGAATGTATGAGTTTCTCAAGATTGGTAACAGATAGAAACAAGAGAAAGTACACAGTGATTCATCTACCTAGAGAAGTTACAGAGGTTTATACACAGAATTCCAAGTATAAGTACAAGAAAATAAGAGAGACTTAGAAAACTGGTAAAACCTACATTGTTGATAGAGTTGGGAGTACTTAGCACTGTGAAAACAGCACTTTCGCCGAAAGAAATCTACTTCTCTAAGACCGGGAAACAGGGAACAGAGAATGTATGAGTTTCTCAAGATTGGTAACAGATAGAAACAAGAGCAAGTACACAGTGATTCATCTACCTAGAGAAGTTACAGAGGTTTACACAGAGAATTCCAAGTATAAGTACAAGAAAATAAGAGAGACTTAGAAAACTGGTAAAACCTATATTGTTGATAGAGTTGGGAGTACTTAGCACTGTGAAAACAGCATTTTCGCTGAAAGAAATCTACTTCTCTAAGACCGGGAAACAGTGAAAAGAGAATGTATGAGTTTCTCAAGATTGGTAACAGATAGAAACAAGAGAAAGTACACAGTGATTCATCTACCTAGAGAAGTTACAGAGGTTTATACACAGAATTCCAAGTATAAGTACAAGAAAATAAGAGAGACTTAGAAAACTGCTAAAATCTACATTGTTGATAGAGTTGGGAGTACTTAGCACTGTGAAAACAGCACTTTCGCCGAAAGAAATCTACTTCTCTAAGACCGGGAAACAGTGAAAAGAGAATGTATGACTTTTTCAAGTTTGGTAACAGATAGAAACAAGAGAAAGTACACAGTGATTCATCTCCCTAGAGAAGTTACAGAGGTTTACACAGAGAATTCCAAGTATAAGTACAAGAAAATAAGAGAGACTTAGAAAACTGGTAAAACCTATATTGTTGATAGAGTTGGGAGTACTTAGCACTGTGAAAACAGCACTTTCGCCGAAAGAAATCTACTTCTCTAAGTCCGGGAAACAGGGAACAGAGAATGTATGAGTTTCTCAAGATTGGTAACAGATAGAAACAAGAGAAAGTACACAGTGATTCATCTACCTAGAGAAGTTACAGAGGTTTACACAGAGAATTCCAAGTATAAGTACAAGAAAATAAGAGAGTCTTAGAAAACTGGTAAAACCTATATTGTTGATAGAGTTGGGAGTACTTAGCACTGTGAAAACAGCACTTTCGCCGAAAGAAATCTACTTCTCTAAGACCGGGAAACAGTGAAAAGAGAATGTATGAGTTTCTCAAGATTGGTAACAGATAGAAACAAGAGAAAGTACACAGTGATTCATCTACCTAGAGAAGTTACAGAGGTTTATACACAGAATTCCAAGTATAAGTACAAGAAAATAACAGAGACTTAGAAAACTGGTAAAATCTACATTGTTGATAGAGTTGGGAGTACTTAGCACTGTGAAAACAGCACTTTCGCCGAAAGAAATCTACTTCTCCAAGACCGGGAAACAGTGAAAAGAGAATGTATGACTTTTTCAAGATTGGTAACAGATAGAAACAAGAGAAAGTACACAGTGATTCATCTCCCTAGAGAAGTTACAGAGGTTTACACAGAGAATTCCAAGTATAAGTACAAGAAAATAAGAGAGACTTAGAAAACTGGTAAAATCTATATTGTTGATAGAGTTCGGAGTACTTGGCACTGTGAAAACAGCACTTTCACCGAAAGAAATCTACTTCTCTAAGACCGGGAAACAGGGAACAGAGAATGTATGAGTTTCTCAAGATTGGTAACAGATAGAAACAAGAGAAAGCACACAGTGATTCATCTACCTAGAGAAGTTACAGAGGTTTACACAGAGAATTCCAAGTATAAGTACAAGAAAATAAGAGAGACTTAGAAAACTGGTAAAACCTATATTGTTGATAGAGATGGGAGTACTTAGCACTGTGAAAACAGCACTTTCGCCGAAAGAAATCTATTTCTCTAAGACCGGGAAACAGTGAAAAGAGAATGTATGAGTTTCTCAAGATTGGTAACAGATAGAAACAAGAGAAAGTACACAGTGATTCATCCACCTAGAGAAGTTACAGAGGTTTATACACAGAGTACCAAGTATAAGTACAAGAAAATAACAGAGACTTAGAAAACTGGTAAAATCTACATTGTTGATAGAGTTGGGAGTACTTAGCACTGTGAAAACAGCACTTTCGCCGAAAGAAATCTACTTCTCTAAGACCGGGAAACAGTGAAAAGAGAATGTATGACTTTTTCAAGATTGGTAACAGATAGAAACAAGAGAAAGTACACAGTGATTCATCTCCCTAGAGAAGTTACAGAGGTTTACACAGAGAATTCCAAGTATAAGTACAAGAAAATAAGAGAGACTTAGAAAACTGGTAAAACCTATATTGTTGATAGAGTTGGGAGTACTTAGCACTGTGAAAACAGCACTTTCGCCGAAAGAAATCTACTTCTCTAAGACCGGGAAACAGGGAACAGAGAATGTATTAGTTTCTCAAGATTGGTAACAGAAACAAGAGAAAGTACACAGTGATTCATCTCCCTAGAGAAGGTACAGAGGTTTACACAGAGAATTCCAAGTATAAGTACAAGAAAATAAGAGAGACTTAGAAAACTGGTAAAACCTATATTGTTGATAGAGTTGGGAGTACTTAGCACTGTGAAAACAGCACTTTCGCCAAAAGAAATCTACTTCTCTAAGACCGGGAAACAGGGAACAGAGAATGTATTAGTTTCTCAAGATTGGTAACAGAAACAAGAGAAAGTACACAGTGATTCATCTCCCTAGAGAAGGTACAGAGGTTTACACAGAGAATTCCAAGTATAAGTACAAGAAAATGAGAGAGACTTAGAAAACTGGTAAAACCTATATTGTTGATAGAGTTGGGAGTACTTAGCACTGTGAAAAGAGCACTTTCGCCGAAAGAAATCTACTTCTCTAAGACCGGGAAACAGGGAACAGAGAATGTATTAGTTTCTCAAGATTGGTAACAGAAACAAGAGAAAGTACACAGTGATTCATCTCCCTAGAGAAGTTACAGAGGTTTACACAGAGAATTCCAAGTATAAGTACAAGAATATAAGAGAGACTTAGAAAACTGGTAAAACCTACATTGTTGATAGAGTTGGGAGTACTTAGCACTGTGAAAACAGCACTTTCGCCGAAAGAAATCTACTTCTCTAAGACCAGGAAACAGTGAAAAGAGAATGTATGAGATTCTCAAGATTGGTAACAGATAGAAACAAGAGCAAGTACACAGTGATTCATCTACCTAGAGAAGTTACAGATTTTTATACACAAAATTCCAAGTATAAGTACAAGAAAATAACAGAGACTTAGAAAACAGGTAAAATCTACATTGTTGATAGAGTTGGGAGTACTTAGCACTGTGAAAACAGCACTTTCGCCGAAAGAAATCTACTTCTCTAAGACCGGGAAACAGTGAAAAGAGAATGTATGACTTTTTCAAGATTGGTAACAGATAGAAACAAGAGAAAGTACACAGTGATTCATCTCCCTAGAGAAGTTACAGAGGTTTACACAGAGAATTCCAAGTATAAGTACAAGAAAATAAGAGAGACTTAGAAAACTGGTAAAACCTATATTGTTGATAGAGTTGGGAGTACTTAGCACTGTGAAAACAGCACTTTCGCCGAAAGAAATCTACTTCTCTAAGTCCGGGAAACAGGGAACAGAGAATGTATGAGTTTCTCAAGATTGGTAACAGATAGAAACAAGAGAAAGTACACAGTGATTCATCTACCTAGAGAAGTTACAGAGGTTTACACAGAGAATTCCAAGTATAAGTACAAGAAAATAAGAGAGTCTTAGAAAACTGGTAAAACCTATATTGTTGATAGAGTTGGGAGTACTTAGCACTGTGAAAACAGCACTTTCGCCGAAAGAAATCTACTTCTCTAAGACCGGGAAACAGTGAAAAGAGAATGTATGAGTTTCTCAAGATTGGTAACAGATAGAAACAAGAGAAAGTACACAGTGATTCATCTACCTAGAGAAGTTACAGAGGTTTATACACAGAATTCCAAGTATAAGTACAAGAAAATAACAGAGACTTAGAAAACTGGTAAAATCTACATTGTTGATAGAGTTGGGAGTACTTAGCACTGTGAAAACAGCACTTTCGCCGAAAGAAATCTACTTCTCCAAGACCGGGAAACAGTGAAAAGAGAATGTATGACTTTTTCAAGATTGGTAACAGATAGAAACAAGAGAAAGTACACAGTGATTCATCTCCCTAGAGAAGTTACAGAGGTTTACACAGAGAATTCCAAGTATAAGTACAAGAAAATAAGAGAGACTTAGAAAACTGGTAAAATCTATATTGTTGATAGAGTTCGGAGTACTTGGCACTGTGAAAACAGCACTTTCACCGAAAGAAATCTACTTCTCTAAGACCGGGAAACAGGGAACAGAGAATGTATGAGTTTCTCAAGATTGGTAACAGATAGAAACAAGAGAAAGCACACAGTGATTCATCTACCTAGAGAAGTTACAGAGGTTTACACAGAGAATTCCAAGTATAAGTACAAGAAAATAAGAGAGACTTAGAAAACTGGTAAAACCTATATTGTTGATAGAGATGGGAGTACTTAGCACTGTGAAAACAGCACTTTCGCCGAAAGAAATCTATTTCTCTAAGACCGGGAAACAGTGAAAAGAGAATGTATGAGTTTCTCAAGATTGGTAACAGATAGAAACAAGAGAAAGTACACAGTGATTCATCCACCTAGAGAAGTTACAGAGGTTTATACACAGAGTACCAAGTATAAGTACAAGAAAATAACAGAGACTTAGAAAACTGGTAAAATCTACATTGTTGATAGAGTTGGGAGTACTTAGCACTGTGAAAACAGCACTTTCGCCGAAAGAAATCTACTTCTCTAAGACCGGGAAACAGTGAAAAGAGAATGTATGACTTTTTCAAGATTGGTAACAGATAGAAACAAGAGAAAGTACACAGTGATTCATCTCCCTAGAGAAGTTACAGAGGTTTACACAGAGAATTCCAAGTATAAGTACAAGAAAATAAGAGAGACTTAGAAAACTGGTAAAACCTATATTGTTGATAGAGTTGGGAGTACTTAGCACTGTGAAAACAGCACTTTCGCCGAAAGAAATCTACTTCTCTAAGACCGGGAAACAGGGAACAGAGAATGTATTAGTTTCTCAAGATTGGTAACAGAAACAAGAGAAAGTACACAGTGATTCATCTCCCTAGAGAAGGTACAGAGGTTTACACAGAGAATTCCAAGTATAAGTACAAGAAAATAAGAGAGACTTAGAAAACTGGTAAAACCTATATTGTTGATAGAGTTGGGAGTACTTAGCACTGTGAAAACAGCACTTTCGCCAAAAGAAATCTACTTCTCTAAGACCGGGAAACAGGGAACAGAGAATGTATTAGTTTCTCAAGATTGGTAACAGAAACAAGAGAAAGTACACAGTGATTCATCTCCCTAGAGAAGGTACAGAGGTTTACACAGAGAATTCCAAGTATAAGTACAAGAAAATGAGAGAGACTTAGAAAACTGGTAAAACCTATATTGTTGATAGAGTTGGGAGTACTTAGCACTGTGAAAAGAGCACTTTCGCCGAAAGAAATCTACTTCTCTAAGACCGGGAAACAGGGAACAGAGAATGTATTAGTTTCTCAAGATTGGTAACAGAAACAAGAGAAAGTACACAGTGATTCATCTCCCTAGAGAAGTTACAGAGGTTTACACAGAGAATTCCAAGTATAAGTACAAGAATATAAGAGAGACTTAGAAAACTGGTAAAACCTACATTGTTGATAGAGTTGGGAGTACTTAGCACTGTGAAAACAGCACTTTCGCCGAAAGAAATCTACTTCTCTAAGACCGGGAAACAGGGAACAGAGAATGTATGAGTTTCTCAAGATTGGTAACAGAAACAAGAGAAAGTACACAGTGATTCATCTAGCTAGAGAAGTTACAGAGATTTATACACAGAATTCCAAGTATAAGTACAAGAAAATAAGAGAGACTTAGAAAACAGGTAAAACCTACATTGTTGATAGAGTTGGGTTTACTTAGCACTGTGAAAACAGCACTTTCGCCGAAAGAAATCTACTTCTCTAAGACCGGGAAACAGGGAAAAGAGAATGTATGAGTTTCTCAAGATTGGTAACAGATAGAAACAAGAGAAAGTACACAGTGATTCATCTACCTAGAGAAGTTACAGAGGTTTACACAGAGAATTCCAAGTATAAGTACAAGAAAATAAGAGAGACTTAGAAAACTGGTAAAACCTATATTGTTGATAGAGTTGGGAGTACTTAGCACTGTGAAAACAGCACTTTCGCCGAAAGAAATCTACTTCTCTAAGACCGGGAAACAGTGAAAAGAGAATGTATGAGTTTCTCAAGATTGGTAACAGATAGAAACAAGAGAAAGTACACAGTGATTCATCTACCTAGAGAAGTTACAGAGGTTTATACACAGAATTCCAAGTATAAGTACAAGAAAATAACAGAGACTTAGAAAACTGGTAAAACCTACATTGTTGATAGAGTTGGGAGTACTTAGCACTGTGAAAACAGCACTTTCGCCAAAAGAAATCTACTTCTCTAAGACCGGGAAACAGGGAACAGAGAATGTATGAGTTTCTCAAGATTGGTAACAGATAGAAACAAGAGAAAGTACACAGTGATTCATCTACCTAGAGAAGTTACAGAGGTTTATACACAGAATTCCAAGTATAAGTACAAGAAAATAAGAGAGACTTAGAAAACTGGTAAACTCTACATTGTTGATAGAGTTGGGAGTACTTAGCACTGTGAAAACAGCACTTTCGCCGAAAGAAATCTACTTCTCTAAGACCGGGAAACAGGGAACAGAGAATGTATGAGTTTCTCAAGATTGGTAACAGATAGAAACAAGAGCAAGTACACAGTGATTCATCTACCTAGAGAAGTTACAGAGGTTTACACAGAGAATTCCAAGTATAAGTACAAGAAAATAAGAGAGACTTAGAAAACTGGTAAAACCTATATTGTTGATAGAGTTGGGAGTACTTAGCACTGTGAAAACAGCATTTTCGCCGAAAGAAATCTACTTCTCTAAGACCGGGAAACAGTGAAAAGAGAATGTATGAGTTTCTCAAGATTGGTAACAGATAGAAACAAGAGAAAGTACACAGTGATTCATCTACCTAGAGAAGTTACAGAGGTTTATACACAGAATTCCAAGTATAAGTACAAGAAAATAACAGAGACTTAGAAAACTGGTAAAACCTACATTGTTGATAGAGTTGGGAGTACTTAGCACTGTGAAAACAGCACTTTCGCCGAAAGAAATCTACTTCTCCAAGACCGGGCAACAGTGAAAAGAGAATGTATGACTTTTTCAAGATTGGTAACAGATAGAAACAAGAGAAAGTACACAGTGATTCATCTCCCTAGAGAAGTTACAGAGGTTTACACAGAGAATTCCAAGTATAAGTACAAGAAAATAAGAGAGACTTAGAAAACTGGTAAAACCTATATTGTTGATAGAGTTGGGAGTACTTAGCACTGTGAAAACAGCACTTTCACCGAAAGAAATCTGCTTCTCTAAGACCGGGAAACAGGGATCAGAGAATGTATGAGTTTCTCAAGATTGGTAACAGATAGAAACAAGAGAAAGCACACAGTGATTCATCTACCTAGAGAAGTTACAGAGGTTTACACAGAGAATTCCAAGTATAAGTACAAGAAAATAAGAGAGACTTAGAAAACTGGTAAAACCTATATTGTTGATAGAGTTGGGAGTACTTAGCACTGTGAAAACAGCACTTTCGCCGAAAGAAATCTATTTCTCTAAGACCGGGAAACAGTGAAAAGAGAATGTATGAGTTTCTCAAGATTGGTAACAGATAGAAACAAGAGAAAGTACACAGTGATTCATCCACCTAGAGAAGTTACAGAGGTTTATACACAGAGTACCAAGTATAAGTACAAGAAAATAACAGAGACTTAGAAAACTGGTAAAATCTACATTGTTGATAGAGTTGGGAGTACTTAGCACTGTGAAAACAGCACTTTCGCCGAAAGAAATCTACTTCTCTAAGACCGGGAAACAGTGAAAAGAGAATGTATGACTTTTTCAAGATTGGTAACAGATAGAAACAAGAGAAAGTACACAGTGATTCATCTCCCTAGAGAAGTTACAGAGGTTTACACAGAGAATTCCAAGTATAAGTACAAGAAAATAAGAGAGACTTAGAAAACTGGTAAAACCTATATTGTTGATAGAGTTGGGAGTACTTAGCACTGTGAAAACAGCACTTTCGCCGAAAGAAATCTACTTCTCTAAGACCGGGAAACAGGGAACAGAGAATGTATTAGTTTCTCAAGATTGGTAACAGAAACAAGAGAAAGTACACAGTGATTCATCTCCCTAGAGAAGGTACAGAGGTTTACACAGAGAATTCCAAGTATAAGTACAAGAAAATAAGAGAGACTTAGAAAACTGGTAAAACCTATATTGTTGATAGAGTTGGGAGTACTTAGCACTGTGAAAACAGCACTTTCGCCAAAAGAAATCTACTTCTCTAAGACCGGGAAACAGGGAACAGAGAATGTATTAGTTTCTCAAGATTGGTAACAGAAACAAGAGAAAGTACACAGTGATTCATCTCCCTAGAGAAGGTACAGAGGTTTACACAGAGAATTCCAAGTATAAGTACAAGAAAATGAGGGAGACTTAGAAAACTGGTAAAACCTATATTGTTGATAGAGTTGGGAGTACTTAGCACTGTGAAAACAGCACTTTCGCCGAAAGAAATCTACTTCTCTAAGACCGGGAAACAGTGAAAAGAGAATGTATGACTTTTTCAAGATTGGTAACAGATAGAAACAAGAGAAAGTACACAGTGATTCATCTCCCTAGAGAAGTTACAGAGGTTTACACAGAGAATTCCAAGTATAAGTACAAGAAAATAAGAGAGACTTAGAAAACTGGTAAAACCTATATTGTTGATAGAGTTGGGAGTACTTAGCACTGTGAAAACAGCACTTTCGCCGAAAGAAATCTACTTCTCTAAGACCGGGAAACAGTGAAAAGAGAATGTATGAGTTTCTCAAGATTGGTAACAGATAGAAACAAGAGAAAGTACACAGTGATTCATCTACCTAGAGAAGTTACAGAGGTTTATACACAGAATTCCAAGTATAAGTACAAGAAAATAACAGAGACTTAGAAAACTGGTAAAACCTACATTGTTGATAGAGTTGGGAGTACTTAGCACTGTGAAAACAGCACTTTCGCCGAAAGAAATCTACTTCTCTAAGACCGGGAAACAGTGAAAAGAGAATGTATGACTTTTCCAAGATTGGTAACAGATAGAAACAAGAGAAAGTACACAGTGATTCATCTCCCTAGAGACGTTACAGAGGTTTACACAGAGAATTCCAAGTATAAGTACAAGAAAATAAGAGAGACTTAGAAAACTGGTAAAACCTATATTGTTGATAGAGTTGGGAGTACTTAGCACTGTGAAAACAGCTCTTTCGCCGAAAGAAATCTACTTCTCTAAGACCGGGAAACAGTGAAAAGAGAATGTATGAGTTTCTCAAGATTGGTAACAGATAGAAACAAGAGAAAGTACACAGTGATTCATCTACCTAGAGAAGTTACAGAGGTTTACACAGAGAATTCCAAGTATAAGTACAAGAAAATAAGAGAGACTTAGAAAACTGGTAAAACCTATATTGTTGATAGAGTTGGGAGTACTTAGCACTGTGAAAACAGCACTTTCGCCGAAAGAAATCTACTTCTCTAAGACCGGGAAACAGTGAAAAGAGAATGTATGAGTTTCTCAAGATTGGTAACAGATAGAAACAAGAGAAAGTACACAGTGATTCATCTACCTAGAGAAGTTACAGAGGTTTATACACAGAATTCCAAGTATAAGTACAAGAAAATAACAGAGACTTAGAAAACTGGTAAAATCTACATTGTTGATAGAGTTGGGAGTACTTAGCACTGTGAAAACAGCACTTTCGCCGAAAGAAATCTACTTCTCCAAGACCGGGAAACAGTGAAAAGAGAATGTATGACTTTTTCAAGATTGGTAACAGATAGAAACAAGAGAAAGTACACAGTGATTCATCTCCCTAGAGAAGTTACAGAGGTTTATACACAGAATTCCAAGTATAAGTACAAGAAAATAACAGAGACTTAGAAAACTGGTAAAACCTACGTTGTTGATAGAGTTGGGAGTACTTAGCACTGTGAAAACAGCACTTTCGCAGAAAGAAATCTACTTCTCTAAGACCGGGAAACAGGGAACAGAGAATGTATGAGTTTCTCAAGATTGGTAACAGATAGAAACAAGAGAAAGTACACAGTGATTCATCTACCTAGAGAAGTTACAGAGGTTTACACAGAGAATTCCAAGTATAAGTACAAGAAAATAAGAGAGACTTAGAAAACTGGTAAAACCTATATTGTTGATAGAGTTGGGAGTACTTAGCACTGTGAAAACAGCACTTTCGCCAAAAGAAATCTACTTCTCTAAGACCGGGAAACAGGGAACAGAGAATGTATGAGTTTCTCAAGATTGGTAACAGATAGAAACAAGAGAAAGTACACAGTGATTCATCTACCTAGAGAAGTTACAGAGGTTTATACACAGAATTCCAAGTATAAGTACAAGAAAATAAGAGAGACTTAGAAAACTGGTAAAACCTACATTGTTGATAGAGTTGGGAGTACTTAGCACTGTGAAAACAGCACTTTCGCCGAAAGAAATCTACTTCTCTAAGACCGGGAAACAGGGAACAGAGAATGTATGAGTTTCTCAAGATTGGTAACAGATAGAAACAAGAGCAAGTACACAGTGATTCATCTACCTAGAGAAGTTACAGAGGTTTACACAGAGAATTCCAAGTATAAGTACAAGAAAATAAGAGAGACTTAGAAAACTGGTAAAACCTATATTGTTGATAGAGTTGGGAGTACTTAGCACTGTGAAAACAGCATTTTCGCTGAAAGAAATCTACTTCTCTAAGACCGGGAAACAGTGAAAAGAGAATGTATGAGTTTCTCAAGATTGGTAACAGATAGAAACAAGAGAAAGTACACAGTGATTCATCTACCTAGAGAAGTTACAGAGGTTTATACACAGAATTCCAAGTATAAGTACAAGAAAATAAGAGAGACTTAGAAAACTGCTAAAATCTACATTGTTGATAGAGTTGGGAGTACTTAGCACTGTGAAAACAGCACTTTCGCCGAAAGAAATCTACTTCTCTAAGACCGGGAAACAGTGAAAAGAGAATGTATGACTTTTTCAAGTTTGGTAACAGATAGAAACAAGAGAAAGTACACAGTGATTCATCTCCCTAGAGAAGTTACAGAGGTTTACACAGAGAATTCCAAGTATAAGTACAAGAAAATAAGAGAGACTTAGAAAACTGGTAAAACCTATATTGTTGATAGAGTTGGGAGTACTTAGCACTGTGAAAACAGCACTTTCGCCGAAAGAAATCTACTTCTCTAAGTCCGGGAAACAGGGAACAGAGAATGTATGAGTTTCTCAAGATTGGTAACAGATAGAAACAAGAGAAAGTACACAGTGATTCATCTACCTAGAGAAGTTACAGAGGTTTACACAGAGAATTCCAAGTATAAGTACAAGAAAATAAGAGAGTCTTAGAAAACTGGTAAAACCTATATTGTTGATAGAGTTGGGAGTACTTAGCACTGTGAAAACAGCACTTTCGCCGAAAGAAATCTACTTCTCTAAGACCGGGAAACAGTGAAAAGAGAATGTATGAGTTTCTCAAGATTGGTAACAGATAGAAACAAGAGAAAGTACACAGTGATTCATCTACCTAGAGAAGTTACAGAGGTTTATACACAGAATTCCAAGTATAAGTACAAGAAAATAACAGAGACTTAGAAAACTGGTAAAATCTACATTGTTGATAGAGTTGGGAGTACTTAGCACTGTGAAAACAGCACTTTCGCCGAAAGAAATCTACTTCTCCAAGACCGGGAAACAGTGAAAAGAGAATGTATGACTTTTTCAAGATTGGTAACAGATAGAAACAAGAGAAAGTACACAGTGATTCATCTCCCTAGAGAAGTTACAGAGGTTTACACAGAGAATTCCAAGTATAAGTACAAGAAAATAAGAGAGACTTAGAAAACTGGTAAAATCTATATTGTTGATAGAGTTCGGAGTACTTGGCACTGTGAAAACAGCACTTTCACCGAAAGAAATCTACTTCTCTAAGACCGGGAAACAGGGAACAGAGAATGTATGAGTTTCTCAAGATTGGTAACAGATAGAAACAAGAGAAAGCACACAGTGATTCATCTACCTAGAGAAGTTACAGAGGTTTACACAGAGAATTCCAAGTATAAGTACAAGAAAATAAGAGAGACTTAGAAAACTGGTAAAACCTATATTGTTGATAGAGATGGGAGTACTTAGCACTGTGAAAACAGCACTTTCGCCGAAAGAAATCTATTTCTCTAAGACCGGGAAACAGTGAAAAGAGAATGTATGAGTTTCTCAAGATTGGTAACAGATAGAAACAAGAGAAAGTACACAGTGATTCATCCACCTAGAGAAGTTACAGAGGTTTATACACAGAGTACCAAGTATAAGTACAAGAAAATAACAGAGACTTAGAAAACTGGTAAAATCTACATTGTTGATAGAGTTGGGAGTACTTAGCACTGTGAAAACAGCACTTTCGCCGAAAGAAATCTACTTCTCTAAGACCGGGAAACAGTGAAAAGAGAATGTATGACTTTTTCAAGATTGGTAACAGATAGAAACAAGAGAAAGTACACAGTGATTCATCTCCCTAGAGAAGTTACAGAGGTTTACACAGAGAATTCCAAGTATAAGTACAAGAAAATAAGAGAGACTTAGAAAACTGGTAAAACCTATATTGTTGATAGAGTTGGGAGTACTTAGCACTGTGAAAACAGCACTTTCGCCGAAAGAAATCTACTTCTCTAAGACCGGGAAACAGGGAACAGAGAATGTATTAGTTTCTCAAGATTGGTAACAGAAACAAGAGAAAGTACACAGTGATTCATCTCCCTAGAGAAGGTACAGAGGTTTACACAGAGAATTCCAAGTATAAGTACAAGAAAATAAGAGAGACTTAGAAAACTGGTAAAACCTATATTGTTGATAGAGTTGGGAGTACTTAGCACTGTGAAAACAGCACTTTCGCCAAAAGAAATCTACTTCTCTAAGACCGGGAAACAGGGAACAGAGAATGTATTAGTTTCTCAAGATTGGTAACAGAAACAAGAGAAAGTACACAGTGATTCATCTCCCTAGAGAAGGTACAGAGGTTTACACAGAGAATTCCAAGTATAAGTACAAGAAAATGAGAGAGACTTAGAAAACTGGTAAAACCTATATTGTTGATAGAGTTGGGAGTACTTAGCACTGTGAAAAGAGCACTTTCGCCGAAAGAAATCTACTTCTCTAAGACCGGGAAACAGGGAACAGAGAATGTATTAGTTTCTCAAGATTGGTAACAGAAACAAGAGAAAGTACACAGTGATTCATCTCCCTAGAGAAGTTACAGAGGTTTACACAGAGAATTCCAAGTATAAGTACAAGAATATAAGAGAGACTTAGAAAACTGGTAAAACCTACATTGTTGATAGAGTTGGGAGTACTTAGCACTGTGAAAACAGCACTTTCGCCGAAAGAAATCTACTTCTCTAAGACCAGGAAACAGTGAAAAGAGAATGTATGAGATTCTCAAGATTGGTAACAGATAGAAACAAGAGCAAGTACACAGTGATTCATCTACCTAGAGAAGTTACAGATTTTTATACACAAAATTCCAAGTATAAGTACAAGAAAATAACAGAGACTTAGAAAACAGGTAAAATCTACATTGTTGATAGAGTTGGGAGTACTTAGCACTGTGAAAACAGCACTTTCGCCGAAAGAAATCTACTTCTCTAAGACCGGGAAACAGTGAAAAGAGAATGTATGACTTTTTCAAGATTGGTAACAGATAGAAACAAGAGAAAGTACACAGTGATTCATCTCCCTAGAGAAGTTACAGAGGTTTACACAGAGAATTCCAAGTATAAGTACAAGAAAATAAGAGAGACTTAGAAAACTGGTAAAACCTATATTGTTGATAGAGTTGGGAGTACTTAGCACTGTGAAAACAGCACTTTCGCCGAAAGAAATCTACTTCTCTAAGTCCGGGAAACAGGGAACAGAGAATGTATGAGTTTCTCAAGATTGGTAACAGATAGAAACAAGAGAAAGTACACAGTGATTCATCTACCTAGAGAAGTTACAGAGGTTTACACAGAGAATTCCAAGTATAAGTACAAGAAAATAAGAGAGTCTTAGAAAACTGGTAAAACCTATATTGTTGATAGAGTTGGGAGTACTTAGCACTGTGAAAACAGCACTTTCGCCGAAAGAAATCTACTTCTCTAAGACCGGGAAACAGTGAAAAGAGAATGTATGAGTTTCTCAAGATTGGTAACAGATAGAAACAAGAGAAAGTACACAGTGATTCATCTACCTAGAGAAGTTACAGAGGTTTATACACAGAATTCCAAGTATAAGTACAAGAAAATAACAGAGACTTAGAAAACTGGTAAAATCTACATTGTTGATAGAGTTGGGAGTACTTAGCACTGTGAAAACAGCACTTTCGCCGAAAGAAATCTACTTCTCCAAGACCGGGAAACAGTGAAAAGAGAATGTATGACTTTTTCAAGATTGGTAACAGATAGAAACAAGAGAAAGTACACAGTGATTCATCTCCCTAGAGAAGTTACAGAGGTTTACACAGAGAATTCCAAGTATAAGTACAAGAAAATAAGAGAGACTTAGAAAACTGGTAAAATCTATATTGTTGATAGAGTTCGGAGTACTTGGCACTGTGAAAACAGCACTTTCACCGAAAGAAATCTACTTCTCTAAGACCGGGAAACAGGGAACAGAGAATGTATGAGTTTCTCAAGATTGGTAACAGATAGAAACAAGAGAAAGCACACAGTGATTCATCTACCTAGAGAAGTTACAGAGGTTTACACAGAGAATTCCAAGTATAAGTACAAGAAAATAAGAGAGACTTAGAAAACTGGTAAAACCTATATTGTTGATAGAGATGGGAGTACTTAGCACTGTGAAAACAGCACTTTCGCCGAAAGAAATCTATTTCTCTAAGACCGGGAAACAGTGAAAAGAGAATGTATGAGTTTCTCAAGATTGGTAACAGATAGAAACAAGAGAAAGTACACAGTGATTCATCCACCTAGAGAAGTTACAGAGGTTTATACACAGAGTACCAAGTATAAGTACAAGAAAATAACAGAGACTTAGAAAACTGGTAAAATCTACATTGTTGATAGAGTTGGGAGTACTTAGCACTGTGAAAACAGCACTTTCGCCGAAAGAAATCTACTTCTCTAAGACCGGGAAACAGTGAAAAGAGAATGTATGACTTTTTCAAGATTGGTAACAGATAGAAACAAGAGAAAGTACACAGTGATTCATCTCCCTAGAGAAGTTACAGAGGTTTACACAGAGAATTCCAAGTATAAGTACAAGAAAATAAGAGAGACTTAGAAAACTGGTAAAACCTATATTGTTGATAGAGTTGGGAGTACTTAGCACTGTGAAAACAGCACTTTCGCCGAAAGAAATCTACTTCTCTAAGACCGGGAAACAGGGAACAGAGAATGTATTAGTTTCTCAAGATTGGTAACAGAAACAAGAGAAAGTACACAGTGATTCATCTCCCTAGAGAAGGTACAGAGGTTTACACAGAGAATTCCAAGTATAAGTACAAGAAAATAAGAGAGACTTAGAAAACTGGTAAAACCTATATTGTTGATAGAGTTGGGAGTACTTAGCACTGTGAAAACAGCACTTTCGCCAAAAGAAATCTACTTCTCTAAGACCGGGAAACAGGGAACAGAGAATGTATTAGTTTCTCAAGATTGGTAACAGAAACAAGAGAAAGTACACAGTGATTCATCTCCCTAGAGAAGGTACAGAGGTTTACACAGAGAATTCCAAGTATAAGTACAAGAAAATGAGAGAGACTTAGAAAACTGGTAAAACCTATATTGTTGATAGAGTTGGGAGTACTTAGCACTGTGAAAAGAGCACTTTCGCCGAAAGAAATCTACTTCTCTAAGACCGGGAAACAGGGAACAGAGAATGTATTAGTTTCTCAAGATTGGTAACAGAAACAAGAGAAAGTACACAGTGATTCATCTCCCTAGAGAAGTTACAGAGGTTTACACAGAGAATTCCAAGTATAAGTACAAGAATATAAGAGAGACTTAGAAAACTGGTAAAACCTACATTGTTGATAGAGTTGGGAGTACTTAGCACTGTGAAAACAGCACTTTCGCCGAAAGAAATCTACTTCTCTAAGACCAGGAAACAGTGAAAAGAGAATGTATGAGATTCTCAAGATTGGTAACAGATAGAAACAAGAGCAAGTACACAGTGATTCATCTACCTAGAGAAGTTACAGAGGTTTATACACAAAATTCCAAGTATAAGTACAAGAAAATAACAGAGACTTAGAAAACAGGTAAAATCTACATTGTTGATAGAGTTGGGAGTACTTAGCACTGTGAAAACAGCACTTTCGCCGAAAGAAATCTACTTCTCTAAGACCGGGAAACAGTGAAAAGAGAATGTATGACTTTTTCAAGATTGGTAACAGATAGAAACAAGAGAAAGTACACAGTGATTCATCTCCCTAGAGAAGTTACAGAGGTTTACACAGAGAATACCAAGTATAAGTACAAGAAAATAAGAGAGACTTAGAAAACTGGTAAAACCTATATTGTTGATAGAGTTGGGAGTACTTAGCACTGTGAAAACAGCACTTTCGCCGAAAGAAATCTACTTCTCTAAGACCGGGAAACAGTGAAAAGAGAATGTATGAGTTTCTCAAGATTGGTAACAGATAGAAACAAGAGAAAGTACACAGTGATTCATCTACCTAGAGAAGTTACAGAGGTTTATACACAGAATTCCAAGTATAAGTACAAGAAAATAACAGAGACTTAGAAAACTGGTAAAACCTACATTGTTGATAGAGTTGGGAGTACTTAGCACTGTGAAAACAGCACTTTCGCCGAAAGAAATCTACTTCTCTAAGACCGGGAAACAGGGAACAGAGAATGTATGAGTTTCTCAAGATTGGTAACAGAAACAAGAGAAAGTACACAGTGATTCATCTAGCTAGAGAAGTTACAGAGATTTATACACAGAATTCCAAGTATAAGTACAAGAAAATAAGAGAGACTTAGAAAACAGGTAAAACCTACATTGTTGATAGAGTTGGGTTTACTTAGCACTGTGAAAACAGCACTTTCGCCGAAAGAAATCTACTTCTCTAAGACCGGGAAACAGGGAAAAGAGAATGTATGAGTTTCTCAAGATTGGTAACAGATAGAAACAAGAGAAAGTACACAGTGATTCATCTACCTAGAGAAGTTACAGAGGTTTACACAGAGAATTCCAAGTATAAGTACAAGAAAATAAGAGAGACTTAGAAAACTGGTAAAACCTATATTGTTGATAGAGTTGGGAGTACTTAGCACTGTGAAAACAGCACTTTCGCCGAAAGAAATCTACTTCTCTAAGACCGGGAAACAGTGAAAAGAGAATGTATGAGTTTCTCAAGATTGGTAACAGATAGAAACAAGAGAAAGTACACAGTGATTCATCTACCTAGAGAAGTTACAGAGGTTTATACACAGAATTCCAAGTATAAGTACAAGAAAATAACAGAGACTTAGAAAACTGGTAAAACCTACATTGTTGATAGAGTTGGGAGTACTTAGCACTGTGAAAACAGCACTTTCGCCAAAAGAAATCTACTTCTCTAAGACCGGGAAACAGGGAACAGAGAATGTATGAGTTTCTCAAGATTGGTAACAGATAGAAACAAGAGAAAGTACACAGTGATTCATCTACCTAGAGAAGTTACAGAGGTTTATACACAGAATTCCAAGTATAAGTACAAGAAAATAAGAGAGACTTAGAAAACTGGTAAAACCTACATTGTTGATAGAGTTGGGAGTACTTAGCACTGTGAAAACAGCACTTTCGCCGAAAGAAATCTACTTCTCTAAGACCGGGAAACAGGGAACAGAGAATGTATGAGTTTCTCAAGATTGGTAACAGATAGAAACAAGAGCAAGTACACAGTGATTCATCTACCTAGAGAAGTTACAGAGGTTTACACAGAGAATTCCAAGTATAAGTACAAGAAAATAAGAGAGACTTAGAAAACTGGTAAAACCTATATTGTTGATAGAGTTGGGAGTACTTAGCACTGTGAAAACAGCATTTTCGCCGAAAGAAATCTACTTCTCTAAGACCGGGAAACAGTGAAAAGAGAATGTATGAGTTTCTCAAGATTGGTAACAGATAGAAACAAGAGAAAGTACACAGTGATTCATCTACCTAGAGAAGTTACAGAGGTTTATACACAGAATTCCAAGTATAAGTACAAGAAAATAACAGAGACTTAGAAAACTGGTAAAACCTACATTGTTGATAGAGTTGGGAGTACTTAGCACTGTGAAAACAGCACTTTCGCCGAAAGAAATCTACTTCTCCAAGACCGGGCAACAGTGAAAAGAGAATGTATGACTTTTTCAAGATTGGTAACAGATAGAAACAAGAGAAAGTACACAGTGATTCATCTCCCTAGAGAAGTTACAGAGGTTTACACAGAGAATTCCAAGTATAAGTACAAGAAAATAAGAGAGACTTAGAAAACTGGTAAAACCTATATTGTTGATAGAGTTGGGAGTACTTAGCACTGTGAAAACAGCACTTTCACCGAAAGAAATCTGCTTCTCTAAGACCGGGAAACAGGGATCAGAGAATGTATGAGTTTCTCAAGATTGGTAACAGATAGAAACAAGAGAAAGCACACAGTGATTCATCTACCTAGAGAAGTTACAGAGGTTTACACAGAGAATTCCAAGTATAAGTACAAGAAAATAAGAGAGACTTAGAAAACTGGTAAAACCTATATTGTTGATAGAGTTGGGAGTACTTAGCACTGTGAAAACAGCACTTTCGCCGAAAGAAATCTATTTCTCTAAGACCGGGAAACAGTGAAAAGAGAATGTATGAGTTTCTCAAGATTGGTAACAGATAGAAACAAGAGAAAGTACACAGTGATTCATCCACCTAGAGAAGTTACAGAGGTTTATACACAGAGTACCAAGTATAAGTACAAGAAAATAACAGAGACTTAGAAAACTGGTAAAATCTACATTGTTGATAGAGTTGGGAGTACTTAGCACTGTGAAAACAGCACTTTCGCCGAAAGAAATCTACTTCTCTAAGACCGGGAAACAGTGAAAAGAGAATGTATGACTTTTTCAAGATTGGTAACAGATAGAAACAAGAGAAAGTACACAGTGATTCATCTCCCTAGAGAAGTTACAGAGGTTTACACAGAGAATTCCAAGTATAAGTACAAGAAAATAAGAGAGACTTAGAAAACTGGTAAAACCTATATTGTTGATAGAGTTGGGAGTACTTAGCACTGTGAAAACAGCACTTTCGCCGAAAGAAATCTACTTCTCTAAGACCGGGAAACAGGGAACAGAGAATGTATTAGTTTCTCAAGATTGGTAACAGAAACAAGAGAAAGTACACAGTGATTCATCTCCCTAGAGAAGGTACAGAGGTTTACACAGAGAATTCCAAGTATAAGTACAAGAAAATAAGAGAGACTTAGAAAACTGGTAAAACCTATATTGTTGATAAAGTTGGGAGTACTTAGCACTGTGAAAACAGCACTTTCGCCAAAAGAAATCTACTTCTCTAAGACCGGGAAACAGGGAACAGAGAATGTATTAGTTTCTCAAGATTGGTAACAGAAACAAGAGAAAGTACACAGTGATTCATCTCCCTAGAGAAGGTACAGAGGTTTACACAGAGAATTCCAAGTATAAGTACAAGAAAATGAGGGAGACTTAGAAAACTGGTAAAACCTATATTGTTGATAGAGTTGGGAGTACTTAGCACTGTGAAAACAGCACTTTCGCCGAAAGAAATCTACTTCTCTAAGACCGGGAAACAGTGAAAAGAGAATGTATGACTTTTTCAAGATTGGTAACAGATAGAAACAAGAGAAAGTACACAGTGATTCATCTCCCTAGAGAAGTTACAGAGGTTTACACAGAGAATTCCAAGTATAAGTACAAGAAAATAAGAGAGACTTAGAAAACTGGTAAAACCTATATTGTTGATAGAGTTGGGAGTACTTAGCACTGTGAAAACAGCACTTTCGCCGAAAGAAATCTACTTCTCTAAGACCGGGAAACAGTGAAAAGAGAATGTATGAGTTTCTCAAGATTGGTAACAGATAGAAACAAGAGAAAGTACACAGTGATTCATCTACCTAGAGAAGTTACAGAGGTTTATACACAGAATTCCAAGTATAAGTACAAGAAAATAACAGAGACTTAGAAAACTGGTAAAACCTACATTGTTGATAGAGTTGGGAGTACTTAGCACTGTGAAAACAGCACTTTCGCCGAAAGAAATCTACTTCTCTAAGACCGGGAAACAGTGAAAAGAGAATGTATGACTTTTCCAAGATTGGTAACAGATAGAAACAAGAGAAAGTACACAGTGATTCATCTCCCTAGAGACGTTACAGAGGTTTACACAGAGAATTCCAAGTATAAGTACAAGAAAATAAGAGAGACTTAGAAAACTGGTAAAACCTATATTGTTGATAGAGTTGGGAGTACTTAGCACTGTGAAAACAGCTCTTTCGCCGAAAGAAATCTACTTCTCTAAGACCGGGAAACAGTGAAAAGAGAATGTATGAGTTTCTCAAGATTGGTAACAGATAGAAACAAGAGAAAGTACACAGTGATTCATCTACCTAGAGAAGTTACAGAGGTTTACACAGAGAATTCCAAGTATAAGTACAAGAAAATAAGAGAGACTTAGAAAACTGGTAAAACCTATATTGTTGATAGAGTTGGGAGTACTTAGCACTGTGAAAACAGCACTTTCGCCGAAAGAAATCTACTTCTCTAAGACCGGGAAACAGTGAAAAGAGAATGTATGAGTTTCTCAAGATTGGTAACAGATAGAAACAAGAGAAAGTACACAGTGATTCATCTACCTAGAGAAGTTACAGAGGTTTATACACAGAATTCCAAGTATAAGTACAAGAAAATAACAGAGACTTAGAAAACTGGTAAAATCTACATTGTTGATAGAGTTGGGAGTACTTAGCACTGTGAAAACAGCACTTTCGCCGAAAGAAATCTACTTCTCCAAGACCGGGAAACAGTGAAAAGAGAATGTATGACTTTTTCAAGATTGGTAACAGATAGAAACAAGAGAAAGTACACAGTGATTCATCTCCCTAGAGAAGTTACAGAGGTTTACACAGAGAATTCCAAGTATAAGTACAAGAAAATAAGAGAGACTTAGAAAACTGGTAAAACCTATATTGTTGATAGAGTTCGGAGTACTTGGCACTGTGAAAACAGCACTTTCACCGAAAGAAATCTACTTCTCTAAGACCGGGAAACAGGGAACAGAGAATGTATGAGTTTCTCAAGATTGGTAACAGATAGAAACAAGAGAAAGCACACAGTGATTCATCTACCTAGAGAAGTTACAGAGGTTTACACAGAGAATTCCAAGTATAAGTACAAGAAAATAAGAGAGACTTAGAAAACTGGTAAAACCTATATTGTTGATAGAGTTGGGAGTACTTAGCACTGTGAAAACAGCACTTTCACCGAAAGAAATCTGCTTCTCTAAGACCGGGAAACAGGGATCAGAGAATGTATGAGTTTCTCAAGATTGGTAACAGATAGAAACAAGAGAAAGCACACAGTGATTCATCTACCTAGAGAAGTTACAGAGGTTTACACAGAGAATTCCAAGTATAAGTACAAGAAAATAAGAGAGACTTAGAAAACTGGTAAAACCTATATTGTTGATAGAGTTGGGAGTACTTAGCACTGTGAAAACAGCACTTTCGCCGAAAGAAATCTATTTCTCTAAGACCGGGAAACAGTGAAAAGAGAATGTATGAGTTTCTCAAGATTGGTAACAGATAGAAACAAGAGAAAGTACACAGTGATTCATCCACCTAGAGAAGTTACAGAGGTTTATACACAGAGTACCAAGTATAAGTACAAGAAAATAACAGAGACTTAGAAAACTGGTAAAATCTACATTGTTGATAGAGTTGGGAGTACTTAGCACTGTGAAAACAGCACTTTCGCCGAAAGAAATCTACTTCTCTAAGACCGGGAAACAGTGAAAAGAGAATGTATGACTTTTTCAAGATTGGTAACAGATAGAAACAAGAGAAAGTACACAGTGATTCATCTCCCTAGAGAAGTTACAGAGGTTTACACAGAGAATTCCAAGTATAAGTACAAGAAAATAAGAGAGACTTAGAAAACTGGTAAAACCTATATTGTTGATAGAGTTGGGAGTACTTAGCACTGTGAAAACAGCACTTTCGCCGAAAGAAATCTACTTCTCTAAGACCGGGAAACAGGGAACAGAGAATGTATTAGTTTCTCAAGATTGGTAACAGAAACAAGAGAAAGTACACAGTGATTCATCTCCCTAGAGAAGGTACAGAGGTTTACACAGAGAATTCCAAGTATAAGTACAAGAAAATAAGAGAGACTTAGAAAACTGGTAAAACCTATATTGTTGATAGAGTTGGGAGTACTTAGCACTGTGAAAACAGCACTTTCGCCAAAAGAAATCTACTTCTCTAAGACCGGGAAACAGGGAACAGAGAATGTATTAGTTTCTCAAGATTGGTAACAGAAACAAGAGAAAGTACACAGTGATTCATCTCCCTAGAGAAGGTACAGAGGTTTACACAGAGAATTCCAAGTATAAGTACAAGAAAATGAGGGAGACTTAGAAAACTGGTAAAACCTATATTGTTGATAGAGTTGGGAGTACTTAGCACTGTGAAAACAGCACTTTCGCCGAAAGAAATCTACTTCTCTAAGACCGGGAAACAGGGAACAGAGAATGTATTAGTTTCTCAAGATTGGTAACAGAAACAAGAGAAAGTACACAGTGATTCATCTCCCTAGAGAAGTTACAGAGGTTTACACAGAGAATTCCAAGTATAAGTACAAGAATATAAGAGAGACTTAGAAAACTGGTAAAACCTACATTGTTGATAGAGTTGGGAGTACTTAGCACTGTGAAAACAGCACTTTCGCCGAAAGAAATCTACTTCTCTAAGACCAGGAAACAGTGAAAAGAGAGTGTATGAGTTTCTCAAGATTGGTAACAGATAGAAACAAGAGAAAGTACACAGTGATTCATCTACCTAGAGAAGTTACAGAGGTTTATACACAAAATTCCAAGTATAAGTACAAGAAAATAACAGAGACTTAGAAAACAGGTAAAATCTACATTGTTGATAGAGTTGGGAGTACTTAGCACTGTGAAAACAGCACTTTCGCCGAAAGAAATCTACTTCTCTAAGACCGGGAAACAGTGAAAAGAGAATGTATGACTTTTTCAAGATTGGTAACAGATAGAAACAAGAGAAAGTACACAGTGATTCATCTCCCTAGAGAAGTTACAGAGGTTTACACAGAGAATTCCAAGTATAAGTACAAGAAAATAAGAGAGACTTAGAAAACTGGTAAAACCTATATTGTTGATAGAGTTGGGAGTACTTAGCACTGTGAAAACAGCACTTTCGCCGAAAGAAATCTACTTCTCTAAGACCGGGAAACAGTGAAAAGAGAATGTATGAGTTTCTCAAGATTGGTAACAGATAGAAACAAGAGAAAGTACACAGTGATTCATCTACCTAGAGAAGTTACAGAGGTTTATACACAGAATTCCAAGTATAAGTACAAGAAAATAACAGAGACTTAGAAAACTGGTAAAACCTACATTGTTGATAGAGTTGGGAGTACTTAGCACTGTGAAAACAGCACTTTCGCCGAAAGAAATCTACTTCTCTAAGACCGGGAAACAGGGAACAGAGAATGTATGAGTTTCTCAAGATTGGTAACAGAAACAAGAGAAAGTACACAGTGATTCATCTAGCTAGAGAAGTTACAGAGATTTATACACAGAATTCCAAGTATAAGTACAAGAAAATAAGAGAGACTTAGAAAACAGGTAAAACCTACATTGTTGATAGAGTTGGGTTTACTTAGCACTGTGAAAACAGCACTTTCGCCGAAAGAAATCTACTTCTCTAAGACCGGGAAACAGGGAAAAGAGAATGTATGAGTTTCTCAAGATTGGTAACAGATAGAAACAAGAGAAAGTACACAGTGATTCATCTACCTAGAGAAGTTACAGAGGTTTACACAGAGAATTCCAAGTATAAGTACAAGAAAATAAGAGAGACTTAGAAAACTGGTAAAACCTATATTGTTGATAGAGTTGGGAGTACTTAGCACTGTGAAAACAGCACTTTCGCCGAAAGAAATCTACTTCTCTAAGACCGGGAAACAGTGAAAAGAGAATGTATGAGTTTCTCAAGATTGGTAACAGATAGAAACAAGAGAAAGTACACAGTGATTCATCTACCTAGAGAAGTTACAGAGGTTTATACACAGAATTCCAAGTATAAGTACAAGAAAATAACAGAGACTTAGAAAACTGGTAAAACCTACATTGTTGATAGAGTTGGGAGTACTTAGCACTGTGAAAACAGCACATTCGCCAAAAGAAATCTACTTCTCTAAGACCGGGAAACAGGGAACAGAGAATGTATGAGTTTCTCAAGATTGGTAACAGATAGAAACAAGAGAAAGTACACAGTGATTCATCTACCTAGAGAAGTTACAGAGGTTTATACACAGAATTCCAAGTATAAGTACAAGAAAATAAGAGAGACTTAGAAAACTGGTAAAACCTACATTGTTGATAGAGTTGGGAGTACTTAGCACTGTGAAAACAGCACTTTCGCCGAAAGAAATCTACTTCTCTAAGACCGGGAAACAGGGAACAGAGAATGTATGAGTTTCTCAAGATTGGTAACAGATAGAAACAAGAGCAAGTACACAGTGATTCATCTACCTAGAGAAGTTACAGAGGTTTACACAGAGAATTCCAAGTATAAGTACAAGAAAATAAGAGAGACTTAGAAAACTGGTAAAACCTATATTGTTGATAGAGTTGGGAGTACTTAGCACTGTGAAAACAGCATTTTCGCCGAAAGAAATCTACTTCTCTAAGACCGGGAAACAGTGAAAAGAGAATGTATGAGTTTCTCAAGATTGGTAACAGATAGAAACAAGAGAAAGTACACAGTGATTCATCTACCTAGAGAAGTTACAGAGGTTTATACACAGAATTCCAAGTATAAGTACAAGAAAATAAGAGAGACTTAGAAAACTGGTAAAATCTACATTGTTGATAGAGTTGGGAGTACTTAGCACTGTGAAAACAGCACTTTCGCCGAAAGAAATCTACTTCTCTAAGACCGGGAAACAGTGAAAAGAGAATGTATGACTTTTTCAAGATTGGTAACAGATAGAAACAAGAGAAAGTACACAGTGATTCATCTCCCTAGAGAAGTTACAGAGGTTTACACAGAGAATTCCAAGTATAAGTACAAGAAAATAAGAGAGACTTAGAAAACTGGTAAAACCTATATTGTTGATAGAGTTGGGAGTACTTAGCACTGTGAAAACAGCACTTTCGCCGAAAGAAATCTACTTCTCTAAGACCGGGAAACAGGGAACAGAGAATGTATGAGTTTCTCAAGATTCGTAACAGATAGAAACAAGAGAAAGTACACAGTGATTCATCTACCTAGAGAAGTTACAGAGGTTTATACACAAAATTCCAAGTATAAGTACAAGAAAATAACAGAGACTTAGAAAACAGGTAAAATCTACATTGTTGATAGAGTTGGGAGTACTTAGCACTGTGAAAACAGCACTTTCGCCGAAAGAAATCTACTTCTCTAAGACCGGGAAACAGTGAAAAGAGAATGTATGAGTTTCTCAAGATTGGTAACAGATAGAAACAAGAGAAAGTACACAGTGATTCATCTACCTAGAGAAGTTACAGAGGTTTATACACAAAATTCCAAGTATAAGTACAAGAAAATAACAGAGACTTAGAAAACAGGTAAAATCTACATTGTTGATAGAGTTGGGAGTACTTAGCACTGTGAAAACAGCACTTTCGCCGAAAGAAATCTACTTCTCTAAGACCGGGAAACAGTGAAAAGAGAATGTATGACTTTTCCAAGATTGGTAACAGATAGAAACAAGAGAAAGTACACAGTGATTCATCTCCCTAGAGAAGTTACAGAGGTTTACACAGAGAATTCCAAGTATAAGTACAAGAAAATAAGAGAGACTTAGAAAACTGGTAAAACCTATATTGTTGATAGAGTTGGGAGTACTTAGCACTGTGAAAACAGCTCTTTCGCCGAAAGAAATCTACTTCTCTAAGACCGGGAAACAGTGAAAAGAGAATGTATGAGTTTCTCAAGATTGGTAACAGATAGAAACAAGAGAAAGTACACAGTGATTCATCTACCTAGAGAAGTTACAGAGGTTTATACACAGAATTCCAAGTATAAGTACAAGAAAATAACAGAGACTTAGAAAACTGGTAAAACCTACATTGTTGATAGAGTTGGGAGTACTTAGCACTGTGAAAACAACACTTTCGCCAAAAGAAATCTACTTCTCTAAGACCGGGAAACAGGGAACAGAGAATGTATGAGTTTCTCAAGATTGGTAACAGATAGAAACAAGAGAAAGTACACAGTGATTCATCTACCTAGAGAAGTTACAGAGGTTTACACAGAGAATTCCAAGTATAAGTACAAGAAAATAAGAGAGAGTTAGAAAACTGGTAAAACCTATATTGTTGATAGAGTTGGGAGTACTTAGCACTGTGAAAACAGCATTTTCGCCGAAAGAAATCTACTTCTCTAAGACCGGGAAACAGTGAAAAGAGAATGTATGAGTTTCTCAAGATTGGTAACAGATAGAAACAAGAGAAAGTACACAGTGATTCATCTACCTAGAGAAGTTACAGAGGTTTATACACAGAATTCCAAGTATAAGTACAAGAAAATAAGAGAGACTTAGAAAACTGGTAAAATCTACATTGTTGATAGAGTTGGGAGTACTTAGCACTGTGAAAACAGCACTTTCGCCGAAAGAAATCTACTTCTCTAAGACCGGGAAACAGTGAAAAGAGAATGTATGACTTTTTCAAGATTGGTAACAGATAGAAACAAGAGAAAGTACACAGTGATTCATCTCCCTAGAGAAGTTACAGAGGTTTACACAGAGAATTCCAAGTATAAGTACAAGAAAATAAGAGAGACTTAGAAAACTGGTAAAACCTATATTGTTGATACAGTTGGGAGTACTTAGCACTGTGAAAACAGCATTTTCGCCGAAAGAAATCTACTTCTCTAAGACCGGGAAACAGTGAAAAGAGAATGTATGAGTTTCTCAAGATTGGTAACAGATAGAAACAAGAGAAAGTACACAGTGATTCATCTACCTAGAGAAGTTACAGAGGTTTATACACAGAGTTCCAAGTATAAGTACAAGAAAATAAGAGAGACTTAGAAATCTGGTAAAATCTACATTGTTGATAGAGTTGGGAGTACTTAGCACTGTGAAAACAGCACTTTCGCCGAAATAAATCTACTTCTCTAAGACCGGGAAACAGTGAAAAGAGAATGTATGACTTTTTCAAGATTGGTAACAGATAGAAACAAGAGAAAGTACACAGTGATTCATCTCCCTAGAGAAGTTACAGAGGTTTACACAGAGAATTCCAAGTATAAGTACAAGAAAATAAGAGAGACTTAGAAAACTGGTAAAACCTATATTGTTGATAGAGTTGGGAGTACTTAGCACTGTGAAAACAGCACTTTCGCCGAAAGAAATCTACTTCTCTAAGACCGGGAAACAGGGAACAGAGAATGTATGAGTTTCTCAAGATTGGTAACAGATAGAAACAAGAGAAAGTACACAGTGATTCATCTACCTAGAGAAGTTACAGAGGTTTACACAGAGAATTCCAAGTATAAGTACAAGAAAATAAGAGAGACTTAGAAAACTGGTAAAACCTATATTGTTGATAGAGTTGGGAGTACTTAGCACTGTGAAAACAGCACTTTCGCCGAAAGAAATCTACTTCTCTAAGACCGGGAAACAGGGAACAGAGAATGTATGAGTTTCTCAAGATTGGTAACAGAAACAAGAGAAAGTACACAGTGATTCATCTCCCTAGAGTAGGTACAGAGGTTTACACAGAGAATTCCAAGTATAAGTACAAGAAAATAAGAGAGACTTAGAAAACTGGTAAAACCTACATTGTTGATAGAGTTGGGAGTACTTAGCACTGTGAAAACAGCATTTTCGCCGAAAGAAATCTACTTCTCTAAAACCGGGAAACAGGGAATAGTGAATGTATGAGTTTCTCCAGATTGGTAACAGATAGAAACAAGAGAAAGTACACAGTGATTCATCTCCCTAGAGAAGTTACAGAGGTTTACACAGAGAATTCCAAGTATAAGTACAAGAAAATAAGAGAGACTTAGAAAACTGGTAAAACCTACATTGTTGATAGAGTTGGGAGTACTTAGCACTGTGAAAACAGCACTTTCGCCGAAAGAAATCTACTTCTCTAAGACCGGGAAACAGTGAAAAGAGAATGTATGAGTTTCTCAAGATTGGTAACAGATAGAAACAAGAGAAAGTACACATTGATTCATCTACCTAGAGAAGTTACAGAGGTTTATACACAGAATTCCAAGTATAAGTACAAGAAAATAAGAGAGACTTAGAAAACTGGTAAAACCTACATTGTTGATAGAGTTGGGAGTACTTAGCACTGTGAAAACTGCACTTTCGCGGAAAGAAATCTACTTCTCTAAGACCGGGAAACAGGGAACAGAGAATGTATGAGTTTCTCAAGATTGGTAACAGATAGAAACAAGAGAAAGTACACAGTGATTCATCTACCTAGAGAAGTTACAGAGGTTTACACAGAGAATTCCAAGTATAAGTACAAGAAAATAAGAGAGACTTAGAAAAAACTGGTAAATCCTATATTGTTGATAGAGTTGGGAGTACTTAGCACTGTGAAAACAGCACTTTCGCCGAAAGAAATCTACTTCTCTAAGACCGGGAAACAGTGAAAAGAGAATGTATGAGTTTCTCAAGATTGGTAACAGATAGAAACAAGAGAAAGTACACAGTGATTCATCTACCTAGAGAAGTTACAGAGGTTTATACACAGAGTTCCAAGTATAAGTACAAGAAAATAACAGAGACTTAGAAAACTGGTAAAACCTACATTGTTGATAGAGTTGGGAGTACTTAGCATTGTGAAAACAGCACTTTCGCCGAAAGAAATCTACTTCTCTAAGACCGGGAAGCAGGGAACAGAGAATGTATGAGTTTCTCAAGATTGGTAACAGATAGAAACAAGAGAAAGTACACAGTGATTCATCTACCTAGAGAAGTTACAGAGGTTTACACAGAGAATTCCAAGTATAAGTACAAGAAAATAAGAGAGACTTAGAAAACTGGTAAAACCTATATTGTTGATAGAGTTGGGAGTACTTAGCACTGTGAAAACAGCATTTTCGCCGAAAGAAATCTACTTCTCTAAGACCGGGAAACAGTGAAAAGAGAATGTATGAGTTTCTCAAGATTGGTAACAGATAGAAACAAGAGAAAGTACACAGTGATTCATCTACCTAGAGAAGTTACAGAGGTTTATACACAGAGTTCCAAGTATAAGTACAAGAAAATAAGAGAGACTTAGAAATCTGGTAAAATCTACATTGTTGATAGAGTTGGGAGTACTTAGCACTGTGAAAACAGCACTTTCGCCGAAAGAAATCTACTTCTCTAAGACCGGGAAACAGTGAAAAGAGAATGTATGACTTTTTCAAGATTGGTAACAGATAGAAACAAGAGAAAGTACACAGTGATTCATCTCCCTAGAGAAGTTACAGAGGTTTACACAGAGAATTCCAAGTATAAGTACAAGAAAATAAGAGAGACTTAGAAAACTGGTAAAACCTATATTGTTGATAGAGTTGGGAGTACTTAGCACTGTGAAAACAGCACTTTCGCCGAAAGAAATCTACTTCTCTAAGACCGGGAAACAGGGAACAGAGAATGTATGAGTTTCTCAAGATTCGTAACAGATAGAAACAAGAGAAAGTACACAGTGATTCATCTACCTAGAGAAGTTACAGAGGTTTATACACAAAATTCCAAGTATAAGTACAAGAAAATAACAGAGACTTAGAAAACAGGTAAAATCTACATTGTTGATAGAGTTGGGAGTACTTAGCACTGTGAAAACAGCACTTTCGCCGAAAGAAATCTACTTCTCTAAGACCGGGAAACAGTGAAAAGAGAATGTATGAGTTTCTCAAGATTGGTAACAGATAGAAACAAGAGAAAGTACACAGTGATTCATCTACCTAGAGAAGTTACAGAGGTTTATACACAAAATTCCAAGTATAAGTACAAGAAAATAACAGAGACTTAGAAAACAGGTAAAATCTACATTGTTGATAGAGTTGGGAGTACTTAGCACTGTGAAAACAGCACTTTCGCCGAAAGAAATCTACTTCTCTAAGACCGGGAAACAGTGAAAAGAGAATGTATGACTTTTCCAAGATTGGTAACAGATAGAAACAAGAGAAAGTACACAGTGATTCATCTCCCTAGAGAAGTTACAGAGGTTTACACAGAGAATTCCAAGTATAAGTACAAGAAAATAAGAGAGACTTAGAAAACTGGTAAAACCTATATTGTTGATAGAGTTGGGAGTACTTAGCACTGTGAAAACAGCTCTTTCGCCGAAAGAAATCTACTTCTCTAAGACCGGGAAACAGTGAAAAGAGAATGTATGAGTTTCTCAAGATTGGTAACAGATAGAAACAAGAGAAAGTACACAGTGATTCATCTACCTAGAGAAGTTACAGAGGTTTATACACAGAATTCCAAGTATAAGTACAAGAAAATAACAGAGACTTAGAAAACTGGTAAAACCTACATTGTTGATAGAGTTGGGAGTACTTAGCACTGTGAAAACAACACTTTCGCCAAAAGAAATCTACTTCTCTAAGACCGGGAAACAGGGAACAGAGAATGTATGAGTTTCTCAAGATTGGTAACAGATAGAAACAAGAGAAAGTACACAGTGATTCATCTACCTAGAGAAGTTACAGAGGTTTACACAGAGAATTCCAAGTATAAGTACAAGAAAATAAGAGAGAGTTAGAAAACTGGTAAAACCTATATTGTTGATAGAGTTGGGAGTACTTAGCACTGTGAAAACAGCATTTTCGCCGAAAGAAATCTACTTCTCTAAGACCGGGAAACAGTGAAAAGAGAATGTATGAGTTTCTCAAGATTGGTAACAGATAGAAACAAGAGAAAGTACACAGTGATTCATCTACCTAGAGAAGTTACAGAGGTTTATACACAGAATTCCAAGTATAAGTACAAGAAAATAAGAGAGACTTAGAAAACTGGTAAAATCTACATTGTTGATAGAGTTGGGAGTACTTAGCACTGTGAAAACAGCACTTTCGCCGAAAGAAATCTACTTCTCTAAGACCGGGAAACAGTGAAAAGAGAATGTATGACTTTTTCAAGATTGGTAACAGATAGAAACAAGAGAAAGTACACAGTGATTCATCTCCCTAGAGAAGTTACAGAGGTTTACACAGAGAATTCCAAGTATAAGTACAAGAAAATAAGAGAGACTTAGAAAACTGGTAAAACCTATATTGTTGATACAGTTGGGAGTACTTAGCACTGTGAAAACAGCATTTTCGCCGAAAGAAATCTACTTCTCTAAGACCGGGAAACAGTGAAAAGAGAATGTATGAGTTTCTCAAGATTGGTAACAGATAGAAACAAGAGAAAGTACACAGTGATTCATCTACCTAGAGAAGTTACAGAGGTTTATACACAGAGTTCCAAGTATAAGTACAAGAAAATAAGAGAGACTTAGAAATCTGGTAAAATCTACATTGTTGATAGAGTTGGGAGTACTTAGCACTGTGAAAACAGCACTTTCGCCGAAATAAATCTACTTCTCTAAGACCGGGAAACAGTGAAAAGAGAATGTATGACTTTTTCAAGATTGGTAACAGATAGAAACAAGAGAAAGTACACAGTGATTCATCTCCCTAGAGAAGTTACAGAGGTTTACACAGAGAATTCCAAGTATAAGTACAAGAAAATAAGAGAGACTTAGAAAACTGGTAAAACCTATATTGTTGATAGAGTTGGGAGTACTTAGCACTGTGAAAACAGCACTTTCGCCGAAAGAAATCTACTTCTCTAAGACCGGGAAACAGGGAACAGAGAATGTATGAGTTTCTCAAGATTGGTAACAGATAGAAACAAGAGAAAGTACACAGTGATTCATCTACCTAGAGAAGTTACAGAGGTTTATACACAGAATTCCAAGTATAAGTACAAGAAAATAAGAGAGACTTAGAAAACTGGTAAAACCTACATTGTTGATAGAGTTGGGAGTACTTAGCACTGTGAAAACTGCACTTTCGCGGAAAGAAATCTACTTCTCTAAGACCGGGAAACAGGGAACAGAGAATGTATGAGTTTCTCAAGATTGGTAACAGATAGAAACAAGAGAAAGTACACAGTGATTCATCTACCTAGAGAAGTTACAGAGGTTTACACAGAGAATTCCAAGTATAAGTACAAGAAAATAAGAGAGACTTAGAAAAAACTGGTAAATCCTATATTGTTGATAGAGTTGGGAGTACTTAGCACTGTGAAAACAGCACTTTCGCCGAAAGAAATCTACTTCTCTAAGACCGGGAAACAGTGAAAAGAGAATGTATGAGTTTCTCAAGATTGGTAACAGATAGAAACAAGAGAAAGTACACAGTGATTCATCTACCTAGAGAAGTTACAGAGGTTTATACACAGAGTTCCAAGTATAAGTACAAGAAAATAACAGAGACTTAGAAAACTGGTAAAACCTACATTGTTGATAGAGTTGGGAGTACTTAGCATTGTGAAAACAGCACTTTCGCCGAAAGAAATCTACTTCTCTAAGACCGGGAAGCAGGGAACAGAGAATGTATGAGTTTCTCAAGATTGGTAACAGATAGAAACAAGAGAAAGTACACAGTGATTCATCTACCTAGAGAAGTTACAGAGGTTTACACAGAGAATTCCAAGTATAAGTACAAGAAAATAAGAGAGACTTAGAAAACTGGTAAAACCTATATTGTTGATAGAGTTGGGAGTACTTAGCACTGTGAAAACAGCATTTTCGCCGAAAGAAATCTACTTCTCTAAGACCGGGAAACAGTGAAAAGAGAATGTATGAGTTTCTCAAGATTGGTAACAGATAGAAACAAGAGAAAGTACACAGTGATTCATCTACCTAGAGAAGTTACAGAGGTTTATACACAGAGTTCCAAGTATAAGTACAAGAAAATAAGAGAGACTTAGAAATCTGGTAAAATCTACATTGTTGATAGAGTTGGGAGTACTTAGCACTGTGAAAACAGCACTTTCGCCGAAATAAATCTACTTCTCTAAGACCGGGAAACAGTGAAAAGAGAATGTATGACTTTTTCAAGATTGGTAACAGATAGAAACAAGAGAAAGTACACAGTGATTCATCTCCCTAGAGAAGTTACAGAGGTTTACACAGAGAATTCCAAGTATAAGTACAAGAAAATAAGAGAGACTTAGAAAACTGGTAAAACCTATATTGTTGATAGAGTTGGGAGTACTTAGCACTGTGAAAACAGCACTTTCGCCGAAAGAAATCTACTTCTCTAAGACCGGGAAACAGGGAACAGAGAATGTATGAGTTTCTCAAGATTGGTAACAGATAGAAACAAGAGAAAGTACACAGTGATTCATCTACCTAGAGAAGTTACAGAGGTTTACACAGAGAATTCCAAGTATAAGTACAAGAAAATAAGAGAGACTTAGAAAACTGGTAAAACCTATATTGTTGATAGAGTTGGGAGTACTTAGCACTGTGAAAACAGCACTTTCGCCGAAAGAAATCTACTTCTCTAAGACCGGGAAACAGGGAACAGAGAATGTATGAGTTTCTCAAGATTGGTAACAGAAACAAGAGAAAGTACACAGTGATTCATCTCCCTAGAGAAGGTACAGAGGTTTACACAGAGAATTCCAAGTATAAGTACAAGAAAATAAGAGAGACTTAGAAAACTGGTAAAACCTACATTGTTGATAGAGTTGGGAGTACTTAGCACTGTGAAAACAGCATTTTCGCCGAAAGAAATGTACTTCTCTAAAACCGGGAAACAGGGAATAGTGAATGTATGAGTTTCTCCAGATTGGTAACAGATAGAAACAAGAGAAAGTACACAGTGATTCATCTCCCTAGAGAAGTTACAGAGGTTTACACAGAGAATTCCAAGTATAAGTACAAGAAAATAAGAGAGACTTAGAAAACTGGTAAAACCTACATTGTTGATAGAGTTGGGAGTACTTAGCATTGTGAAAACAGCACTTTCGCCGAAAGAAATCTACTTCTCTAAGACCGGGAAACAGTGAAAAGAGAATGTATGAGTTTCTCAAGATTGGTAACAGATAGAAACAAGAGAAAGTACACAGTGATTCATCTACCTAGAGAAGTTACAGAGGTTTATACACAGAATTCCAAGTATAAGTACAAGAAAATAAGAGAGACTTAGAAAACTGGTAAAATCTACATTGTTGATAGAGTTGGGAGTACTTAGCACTGTGAAAACAGCACTTTCGCCGAAAGAAATCTACTTCTCTAAGACCGGGAAACAGTGAAAAGAGAATGTATGACTTTTTCAAGATTGGTAACAGATAGAAACAAGAGAAAGTACACAGTGATTCATCTCCCTAGAGAAGTTACAGAGGTTTACACAGAGAATTCCAAGTATAAGTACAAGAAAATAAGAGAGACTTAGAAAACTGGTAAAACCTATATTGTTGATAGAGTTGGGAGTACTTAGCACTGTGAAAACAGCACTTTCGCCGAAAGAAATCTACTTCTCTAAGACCGGGAAACAGGGAACAGAGAATGTATGAGTTTCTCAAGATTGGTAACAGATAGAAACAAGAGAAAGTACACAGTGATTCATCTACCTAGAGAAGGTACAGAGGTTTACACAGAGAATTCCAAGTATAAGTACAAGAAAATAAGAGAGACTTAGAAAACTGGTAAAACCTACATTGTTGATAGAGTTGGGAGTACTTAGCACTGTGAAAACAGCACTTTTGCCGAAAGAAATCTACTTCTCTAAGACCGGGAAACAGGGAACAGTGAATGTATGAGTTTCTCCAGATTGGTAACAGATAAAAACAAGAGAAAGTACACAGTGATTCACCTCCCTAGAGAAGTTACAGAGGTTTACACAGAGAATTCCAAGTATAAGTACAAGAAAATAAGAGAGACTTAGAAAACTGGTAAAACCTACATTGTTGATAGAGTTGGGAGTACTTAGCACTGTGAAAACAGCACTTTCGCCGAAAGAAATCTACTTCTCTAAGACCGGGAAACAGTGAAAAGAGAATGTATGAGTTTCTCAAGATTGGTAACAGATAGAAACAAGAGAAAGTACACAGTGATTCATCTACCTAGAGAAGTTACAGAGGTTTATACACAGAATTCCAAGTATAAGTACAAGAAAATAAGAGAGACTTAGAAAACTGGTAAAACCTACATTGTTGATAGAGTTGGGAGTACTTAGCACTGTGAAAACAGCACTTTCGCCGAAAGAAATCTACTTCTCTAAGACCGGGAAACAGGGAACAGAGAATGTATGAGTTTCTCAAGATTGGTAACAGATAGAAACAAGAGAAAGTACACAGTGATTCATCTCCCTAGAGAAGTTACAGAGGTTTACACAGAGAATTCCAAGTATAAGTACAAGAAAATAAGAGAGACTTAGAAACCTGGTAAAACCTATATTGTTGATAGAGTTGGGAGTACTTAGCACTGTGAAAACAGCACTTTCGCCGAAAGAAATCTACTTCTCTAAGACCGGGAAACAGGGAACAGAGAATGTATTAGTTTCTCAAGATTGGTAACAGAAACAAGAGAAAGTACACAGTGATTCATCTCCCTAGAGAAGGTACAGAGGTTTACACAGAGAATTCCAAGTATAAGTACAAGAAAATAAGAGAGACTTAGAAAACTGGTAAAACCTACATTGTTGATAGAGTTGGGAGTACTTAGCACTGTGAAAACAGCACTTTCGCCGAAAGAAATCTACTTCTCTAAGACCGGGAAACAGGGAACAGAGAATGTATGAGTTTCTCAAGATTGGTAACAGATAGAAACAAGAGAAAGTACACAGTGATTCATCTACCTAGAGAAGTTACAGAGGTTTACACAGAGAATTCCAAGTATAAGTACAAGAAAATAAGAGAGACTTAGAAAACTGGTAAAACCTATATTGTTGATAGAGTTGGGAGTACTTAGCACTGTGAAAACAGCACTTTCGCCGAAAGAAATCTACTGCTCTAAGACCGGGAAACAGAGAAAAGAGAATGTATGAGTTTCTCCAGATTGGTAACAGATAGAAACAAGAGAAAGTACACAGTGATTCATCTACCTAGAGAAGTTACAGAGGTTTATACACAGAGTTCCACGTATAAGTAGAAGAAAATAACAGAGACTTAGAAAACTGGTAAAATCTACATTGTTGATAGAGTTGGGAGTACTTAGCACTGTGAAAACAGCACTTTCGCCGAAAGAAATCTACTTCTCTAAGACCTGGAAACAGTGAAAAGGCAATGTATGACTTTTTCAAGATTGATAACAGAAACAAGAGAAAGTACACAGTGATTCATCTCCCTAGAGAAGGTACAGAGGTTTACACAGAGAATTCCAAGTATAAGTACAAGAAAATAAGAGAGACTTAGAAAACTGGTAAAACCTACATTGTTGATAGAGTTGGGAGTACTTAGCACTGTGACAACAGCACTTTCGCCGAAAGAAATCTACTTCTCTAAGACCGGGAAACAGTGAAAAGAGAATGTATGAGTTTCTCCAGATTGGTAACAGATAGAAACAAGAGAAAGTACACAGAGATTCATCTACCTAGAGAAGTTACAGAGGTTTATACACAGAATTCCAAGTATAAGTACAAGAAAATAAGAGAGACTTAGAAAACTGGTAAAACCTACATTGTTGATAGAGTTGGGAGTACTTAGCACTGTGAAAACAGCACTTTCGCCGAAAGAAATCTACTTCTCTAAGACCGGGAAACAGGGAACAGAGAATGTATGAGTTTCTCCAGATTGGTAACAGATAGAAACAAGAGAAAGTACACAGTGATTCATCTCCCTAGAGAAGTTACAGAGGTTTACACAGAGAATTCCAAGTATAAGTACAAGAAAATAAGAGAGACTTAGAAAACTGGTAAAACCTACATTGTTGATAGAGTTGGGAGTACTTAGCACTGTGAAAACAGCACTTTCGCCGAAAGAAATCTACTTCTCTAAGACCGGGAAACAGTGAAAAGAGAATGTATGAGTTTCTCCAGATTGGTAACAGATAGAAACAAGAGAAAGTACACAGTGATTCATCTACCTAGAGAAGTTACAGAGGTTTATACACAGAATTCCAAGTATAAGTACAAGAAAATAAGAGAGACTTAGAAAACTGGTAAAACCTACATTGTTGATAGAGTTGGGAGTACTTAGCACTGTGAAAACAGCACTTTCGCCGAAAGAAATCTACTTCTCTAAGACCGGGAAACAGGGAACAGAGAATGTATGAGTTTCTCAAGATTGGTAACAGATAGAAACAAGAGAAAGTACACAGTGATTCATCTACCTAGAGAAGTTACAGAGGTTTACACAGAGAATTCCAAGTATAAGTACAAGAAAATAAGAGAGACTTAGAAAACTGGTAAAACCTATATTGTTGATAGAGTTGGGAGTACTTAGCACTGTGAAAACAGCACTTTCGCCGAAAGACATCTACTTCTCTAAGACCGGGAAACAGTGAAAAGAGAATGTATGAGTTTCTCCAGATTGGTAACAGATAGAAACAAGAGAAAGTACACAGTGATTCATCTACCTAGACAAGTTACAGAGGTTAATACACAGAATTCCAAGTATAAGTACAAGAAAATAAGAGAGACTTAGAAAACTGGTAAAATCTACATTGTTGATAGAGTTGGGAGTACTTAGCACTGTGAAAACAGCACTTTCGCCGAAAGAAATCTACTTCTCTAAGACCGGGAAACAGTGAAAAGAGAATGTATGACTTTTTCAAGATTGATAACAGATAGAAACAAGAGAAAGTACACAGTGATTCATCTCCCTAGAGAAGTTACAGAGGTTTACACAGAGAATTCCAAGTATAAGTACAAGAAAATAAGAGAGACTTAGAAAACTGGTAAAACCTACATTGTTGATAGAGTTGGGAGTACTTAGCACTGTGAAAACAGCACTTTCGCCGAAAGAAATCTACTTCTCTAAGACCGGGAAACAGGGAACAGAGAATGTATGAGTTTCTCAAGATTGGTAACAGATAGAAACAAGAGAAAGTACACAGTGATTCATCTCCCTAGAGAAGTTACAGAGGTTTACACAGAGAATTCCAAGTATAAGTACAAGAAAATAAGAGAGACTTAGAAACCTGGTAAAACCTATATTGTTGATAGAGTTGGGAGTACTTAGCACTGTGAAAACAGCACTTTCGCCGAAAGAAATCTACTTCTCTAAGACCGGGAAACAGGGAACAGAGAATGTATTAGTTTCTCAAGATTGGTAACAGAAACAAGAGAAAGTACACAGTGATTCATCTCCCTAGAGAAGTTACAGAGGTTTACACAGAGAATTCCAAGTATAAGTACAAGAAAATAAGAGAGACTTAGAAACCTGGTAAAACCTACATTGTTGATAGAGTTGGGAGTACTTAGCACTGTGAAAACAGCACTTTCGCCGAAAGAAATCTACTTCTCTAAGACCGGGAAACAGGGAACAGTGAATGTATGAGTTTCTCCAGATTGGTAACAGATAGAAACAAGAGAAAGTACACAGTGATTCATCTCCCTAGAGAAGTTACAGAGGTTTACACAGAGAATTCCAAGTATAAGTACAAGAAAATAAGAGAGACTTAGAAAACTGGTAAAACCTACATTGTTGATAGAGTTGGGAGTACTTAGCACTGTGAAAACAGCACTTTCGCCGAAAGAAATCTACTTCTCTAAGACCGGGAAACAGGGAACAGAGAATGTATGAGTTTCTCAAGATTGGTAACAGATAGAAACAAGAGAAAGTACACAGTGATTCATCTACCTAGAGAAGTTACAGAGGTTTATACACGGAATTCCAAGTATAAGTACAAGAAAATAAGAGAGACTTAGAAAACTGGTAAAACCTACATTGTTGATAGAGTTGGGAGTACTTAGCACTGTGAAAACAGCACTTTCGCCGAAAGAAATCTACTTCTCTAAGACCGGGAAACAGTGAAAAGGCAATGTATGACTTTTTCAAGATTGATAATAGAAACAAGAGAAAGTACACAGTGATTCATCTCCCTAGAGAAGGTACAGAGGTTTACACAGAGAATTCCAAGTATAAGTACAAGAAAATAAGAGAGACTTAGAAAACTGGTAAAACCTACATTGTTGATAGAGTTGGGAGTACTTAGCACTGTGACAACAGCACTTTCGCCGAAAGAAATCTACTTCTCTAAGACCGGGAAACAGTGAAAAGAGAATGTATGAGTTTCTCCAGATTGGTAACAGATAGAAACAAGAGAAAGTACACAGTGATTCATCTACCTAGAGAAGTTACAGAGGTTTATACACAGAATTCCAAGTATAAGTACAAGAAAATAAGAGAGACTTAGAAAACTGGTAAAACCTACATTGTTGATAGAGTTGGGAGTACTTAGCACTGTGAAAACAGCACTTTCGCCGAAAGAAATCTACTTCTCTAAGACCGGGAAACAGGGAACAGAGAATGTATGAGTTTCTCCAGATTGGTAACAGATAGAAACAAGAGAAAGTACACAGTGATTCATCTCCCTAGAGAAGTTACAGAGGTTTACACAGAGAATTCCAAGTATAAGTACAAGAAAATAAGAGAGACTTAGAAAACTGGTAAAACCTACATTGTTGATAGAGTTGGGAGTACTTAGCACTGTGAAAACAGCACTTTCGCCGAAAGAAATCTACTTCTCTAAGACCGGGAAACAGTGAAAAGAGAATGTATGAGTTTCTCAAGATTGGTAACAGATAGAAACAAGAGAAAGTACACAGTGATTCATCTACCTAGAGAAGTTACAGAGGTTAATACACAGAATTCCAAGTATAAGTACAAGAAAATAAGAGAGACTTAGAAAACTGGTAAAATCTACATTGTTGATAGAGTTGGGAGTACTTAGCACTGTGAAAACAGCACTTTCGCCGAAAGAAATCTACTTCTCTAAGACCGGGAAACAGTGAAAAGAGAATGTATGACTTTTTCAAGATTGATAACAGATAGAAACAAGAGAAAGTACACAGTGATTCATCTCCCTAGAGAAGTTACAGAGGTTTACACAGAGAATTCCAAGTATAAGTACAAGAAAATAAGAGAGACTTAGAAAACTGGTAAAACCTACATTGTTGATAGAGTTGGGAGTACTTAGCACTGTGGAAACAGCACTTTCGCCGAAAGAAATCTACTTCTCTAAGACCGGGAAACAGGGAACAGAGAATGTATGAGTTTTTCAAGATTGGTAACAGATAGAAACAAGAGAAAGTACACAGTGATTCATCTCCCTAGAGAAGTTACAGAGGTTTACACAGAGAATTCCAAGTATAAGTACAAGAAAATAAGAGAGACTTAGAAACCTGGTAAAACCTATATTGTTGATAGAGTTGGGAGTACTTAGCACTGTGAAAACAGCACTTTCGCCGAAAGAAATCTACTTCTCTAAGACCGGGAAACAGGGAACAGAGAATGTATTAGTTTCTCAAGATTGGTAACAGAAACAAGAGAAAGTACACAGTGATTCATCTCCCTAGAGAAGGTACAGAGGTTTACACAGAGAATTCCAAGTATAAGTACAAGAAAATAAGAGAGACTTAGAAAACTGGTAAAACCTACATTGTTGATAGAGTTGGGAGTACTTAGCACTGTGAAAACAGCACTTTCGCCGAAAGAAATCTACTTCTCTAAGACCGGGAAACAGTGAAAAGAGAATGTATGAGTTTCTCCAGATTGGTAACAGATAGAAACAAGAGAAAGTACACAGTGCTTCATCTCCCTAGAGAAGTTACAGAGGTTTATACACAGAATTCCAAGTATAAGTACAAGAAAATAAGAGAGACTTAGAAAACTGGTAAAACCTACATTGTTGATAGAGTTGGGAGTACTTAGCACTGTGAAAACAGCACTTTCGCCGAAAGAAATCTACTTCTCTAAGACCGGGAATCAGTGAAAAGGGAATGTATGAGTTTCTCAAGATTGGTAACAGATAGAAACAAGAGAAAGTACACAGTGATTCATCTACCTAGAGAAGTTACAGAGGTTTACACAGAGAATTCCAAGTATAAGTACAAGAAAATAAGAGAGACTTAGAAAACTGGTAAAACCTATATTGTTGATAGAGTTGGGAGTACTTAGCACTGTGAAAACAGCACTTTCGCCGAAAGAAATCTACTTCTCTAAGACCGGGAAACAGTGAAAAGAGAATGTATGAGTTTCTCAAGATTGGTAACAGATAGAAACAAGAGAAAGTACACAGTGATTCATCTACCTAGAGAAGTTACAGAGGTTTATACACAGAATTCCAAGTATAAGTACAAGAAAATAAGAGAGACTTAGAAAACTGGTAAAATCTACATTGTTGATAGAGTTGGGAGTACTTAGCACTGTGAAAACAGCACTTTCGCCGAAAGAAATCTACTTCTCTAAGACCGGGAAACAGTGAAAAGAGAATGTATGAGTTTCTCCAGATTAGTAACAGATAGAAACAAGAGAAAGTACACAGTGATTCATCTACCTAGAGAAGTTACAGAGGTTTATACACAGAATTCCAAGTATAAGTACAAGAAAATAAGAGAGACTTAGAAAACTGGTAAAACCTACATTGTTGATAGAGTTGGGAGTACTTAGCACTGTGAAAACAGCACTTTCGCCGAAAGAAATCTACTTCTCTAAGACCGGGAAACAGGGAACAGAGAATGTATGAGTTTCTCCAGATTGGTAACAGATAGAAACAAGAGAAAGTACACAGTGATTCATCTCCCTAGAGAAGTTACAGAGGTTTACACAGAGAATTCCAAGTATAAGTACAAGAAAATAAGAGAGACTTAGAAAACTGGTAAAACCTACATTGTTGATAGAGTTGGGAGTACTTAGCACTGTGAAAACAGCACTTTCGCCGAAAGAAATCTACTTCTCTAAGACCGGGAAACAGTGAAAAGAGAATGTATGAGTTTCTCAAGATTGGTAACAGATAGAAACAAGAGAAAGTACACAGTGATTCATCTACCTAGAGAAGTTACAGAGGTTAATACACAGAATTCCAAGTATAAGTACAAGAAAATAAGAGAGACTTAGAAAACTGGTAAAATCTACATTGTTGATAGAGTTGGGAGTACTTAGCACTGTGAAAACAGCACTTTCGCCGAAAGAAATCTACTTCTCTAAGACCGGGAAACAGTGAAAAGAGAATGTATGACTTTTTCAAGATTGATAACAGATAGAAACAAGAGAAAGTACACAGTGATTCATCTCCCTAGAGAAGTTACAGAGGTTTACACAGAGAATTCCAAGTATAAGTACAAGAAAATAAGAGAGACTTAGAAAACTGGTAAAACCTACATTGTTGATAGAGTTGGGAGTACTTAGCACTGTGGAAACAGTACTTTCGCCGAAAGAAATCTACTTCTCTAAGACCGGGAAACAGGGAACAGAGAATGTATGAGTTTTTCAAGATTGGTAACAGATAGAAACAAGAGAAAGTACACAGTGATTCATCTCCCTAGAGAAGTTACAGAGGTTTACACAGAGAATTCCAAGTATAAGTACAAGAAAATAAGAGAGACTTAGAAACCTGGTAAAACCTATATTGTTGATAGAGTTGGGAGTACTTAGCACTGTGAAAACAGCACTTTCGCCGAAAGAAATCTACTTCTCTAAGACCGGGAAACAGGGAACAGAGAATGTATTAGTTTCTCAAGATTCGTAACAGAAACAAGAGAAAGTACACAGTGATTCATCTCCCTAGAGAAGGTACAGAGGTTTACACAGAGAATTCCAAGTATAAGTACAAGAAAATAAGAGAGACTTAGAAAACTGGTAAAACCTACATTGTTGATAGAGTTGGGAGTACTTAGCACTGTGAAAACAGCACTTTCGCCGAAAGAAATCTACTTCTCTAAGACCGGGAAACAGTGAAAAGAGAATGTATGAGTTTCTCCAGATTGGTAACAGATAGAAACAAGAGAAAGTACACAGTGCTTCATCTCCCTAGAGAAGTTACAGAGGTTTATACACAGAATTCCAAGTATAAGTACAAGAAAATAAGAGAGACTTAGAAAACTGGTAAAACCTACATTGTTGATAGAGTTGGGAGTACTTAGCACTGTGAAAACAGCACTTTCGCCGAAAGAAATCTACTTCTCTAAGACCGGGAATCAGTGAAAAGGGAATGTATGAGTTTCTCAAGATTGGTAACAGATAGAAACAAGAGAAAGTACACAGTGATTCATCTACCTAGAGAAGTTACAGAGGTTTACACAGAGAATTCCAAGTATAAGTACAAGAAAATAAGAGAGACTTAGAAAACTGGTAAAACCTATATTGTTGATAGAGTTGGGAGTACTTAGCACTGTGAAAACAGCACTTTCGCCGAAAGAAATCTACTTCTCTAAGACCGGGAAACAGTGAAAAGAGAATGTATGAGTTTCTCAAGATTGGTAACAGATAGAAACAAGAGAAAGTACACAGTGATTCATCTACCTAGAGAAGTTACAGAGGTTTATACACAGAATTCCAAGTATAAGTACAAGAAAATAAGAGAGACTTAGAAAACTGGTAAAACCTACATTGTTGATAGAGTTGGGAGTACTTAGCACTGTGACAACAGCACTTTCGCCGAAAGAAATCTACTTCTCTAAGACCGGGAAACAGTGAAAAGAGAATGTATGAGTTTCTCCAGATTGGTAACAGATAGAAACAAGAGAAAGTACACAGTGATTCATCTACCTAGAGAAGTTACAGAGGTTTATACACAGAATTCCAAGTATAAGTACAAGAAAATAAGAGAGACTTAGAAAACTGGTAAAACCTACATTGTTGATAGAGTTGGGAGTACTTAGCACTGTGAAAACAGCACTTTCGCCGAAAGAAATCTACTTCTCTAAGACCGGGAAACAGGGAACAGAGAATGTATGAGTTTCTCCAGATTGGTAACAGATAGAAACAAGAGAAAGTACACAGTGATTCATCTCCCTAGAGAAGTTACAGAGGTTTACACAGAGAATTCCAAGTATAAGTACAAGAAAATAAGAGAGACTTAGAAAACTGGTAAAACCTACATTGTTGATAGAGTTGGGAGTACTTAGCACTGTGAAAACAGCACTTTCGCCGAAAGAAATCTACTTCTCTAAGACCGGGAAACAGGGAACAGAGAATGTATGAGTTTCTCAAGATTGGTAACAGATAGAAACAAGAGAAAGTACACAGTGATTCATCTCCCTAGAGAAGTTACAGAGGTTTACACAGAGAATTCCAAGTATAAGTACAAGAAAATAAGAGAGACTTAGAAACCTGGTAAAACCTATATTGTTGATAGAGTTGGGAGTACTTAGCACTGTGAAAACAGCACTTTCGCCGAAAGAAATCTACTTCTCTAAGACCGGGAAACAGGGAACAGAGAATGTATTAGTTTCTCAAGATTGGTAACAGAAACAAGAGAAAGTACACAGTGATTCATCTCCCTAGAGAAGGTACAGAGGTTTACACAGAGAATTCCAAGTATAAGTACAAGAAAATAAGAGAGACTTAGAAAACTGGTAAAACCTACATTGTTGATAGAGTTGGGAGTACTTAGCACTGTGAAAACAGCACTTTCGCCGAAAGAAATCTACTTCTCTAAGACCGGGAAACAGGGAACAGTGAATGTATGAGTTTCTCCAGATTGGTAACAGATAGAAACAAGAGAAAGTACACAGTGATTCATCTCCCTAGAGAAGTTACAGAGGTTTACACAGAGAATTCCAAGTATAAGTACAAGAAAATAAGAGAGACTTAGAAAACTGGTAAAACCTACATTGTTGATAGAGTTGGGAGTACTTAGCACTGTGAAAACAGCACTTTCGCCGAAAGAAATCTACTTCTCTAAGACCGGGAAACAGTGAAAAGAGAATGTATGAGTTTCTCCAGATTGGTAACAGATAGAAACAAGAGAAAGTACACAGTGATTCATCTACCTAGAGAAGTTACAGAGGTTTATACACAGAATTCCAAGTATAAGTACAAGAAAATAAGAGAGACTTAGAAAACTGGTAAAACCTACATTGTTGATAGAGTTGGGAGTACTTAGCACTGTGAAAACAGCACTTTCGCCGAAAGAAATCTACTTCTCTAAGACCGGGAAACAGTGAAAAGGCAATGTATGACTTTTTCAAGATTGATAACAGAAACAAGAGAAAGTACACAGTGATTCATCTCCCTAGAGAAGGTACAGAGGTTTACACAGAGAATTCCAAGTATAAGTACAAGAAAATAAGAGAGACTTATAAAACTGGTAAAACCTATATTGTTGATAGAGTTGGGAGTACTTAGCACTGTGAAAACAGCACTTTCGCCAAAAGAAATCTACATCTCTAAGACCGGGAAACAGTGAAAAGAGAATGTATGACTTTTTCAAGATTGGTAACAGATAGAAACAAGAGAAAGTACACAGTGATTCATCTCCCTAGAGAAGTTACAGAGGTTTACACAGAGAAGTCCAAGTATAAGTACAAGAAAATAAGAGAGACTTATAAAACTGGTAAAACCTATATTGTTGATAGAGTTGGGAGTACTTAGCACTGTGAAAACAGCACTTTCGCCGAAAGAAATCTACTTCTCTAAGACCGGGAAACAGGGAACAGAGAATGTATTAGTTTCTCAAGATTGGTAACAGAAACAAGAGAAAGTACACAGTGAATGATCTCCCTAGAGAAGGCACAGAGGTTTCCACAGAGAATTCCAAGTATAAGTACAAGAAAATAAGAGAGACTTAGAAAACTGGTAAAACCTACATTGTTGATAGAGTTGGGAGTACTTAGGACTGTGAAAACAGCACTTTCGCCGAAAGAAATCTACTTCTCTAAGACCGGGAAACAGGGAACAGTGAATGTATGAGTTTCTCCAGATTGGTAACAGATAGAAACAAGAGAAAGAACACAGTGATTCATCTCCCTAGAGAAGTTACAGAGGTTTACACAGAGAATTCCAAGTATAAGTACAAGAAAATAAGAGAGACTTAGAAAACTGGTAAAACCTACATTGTTGATAGAGTTGGGAGTACTTAGCACTGTGAAAACAGCACTTTCGCCGAAAGAAATCTACTTCTCTAAGACCGGGAAACAGTGAAAAGAGAATGTATGAGTTTCTCCAGTTTGGTAACAGATAGAAACAAGAGAAAGTACACAGTGATTCATCCACCTAGAGAAGTTACAGAGGTTTATACACAGAATTCCAAGTATAAGTACAAGAAAATAACAGAGACTTAGAAAACTGGTAAAACCTACATTGTTGATAGAGTTGGGAGTACTTAGCACTGTGAAAACAGCACTTTCGCCGAAAGAAATCTACTTCTCTAAGACCGGGAAACAGGGAACAGAGAATGTATGAGTTTCTCAAGATTGGTAACAGATAGAAACAAGAGAAAGTACACAGTGATTCATCTACCTAGAGAAGTTACAGAGGTTTACACAGAGAATTCCAAGTATAAGTACAAGAAAATAAGAGAGACTTAGAAAACTGGTAAAACCTATATTGTTGATAGAGTTGGGAGTACTTAGCACTGTGAAAACAGCACTTTCGCCGAAAGAAATCTACTTCTCTAAGACCGGGAAACAGTGAAAAGAGAATGTATGAGTTTCTCAAGATTGGTAACAGATAGAAACAAGAGAAAGTACACAGTGATTCATCTACCTAGAGAAGTTACAGAGGTTTATACACAGAATTCCAAGTATAAGTACAAGAAAATAAGAGAGATTTAGAAAACTGGTAAAATCTACATTGTTGATAGAGTTGGGAGTACTTAGCACTGTGAAAACAGCACTTTCGCCGAAAGAAATCTACTTCTCTAAGACTGGGAAACAGGGAAAAGGCAATGTATGACTTTTTCAAGATTGATAACAGAAACAAGAGAAAGTACACAGTGATTCATCTCCCTAGAGAAGGTACAGAGGTTTACACAGAGAATTCCAAGTATAAGTACAAGAAAATAAGAGAGACTTAGAAAACTGGTAAAACCTACATTGTTGATAGAGTTGGGAGTACTTAGCACTGTGACAACAGCACTTTCGCCGAAAGAAATCTACTTCTCTAAGACCGGGAAACAGTGAAAAGAGAATGTATGAGTTTCTCCAGATTGGTAACAGATAGAAACAAGAGAAAGTACACAGTGATTCATCTACCTAGAGAAGTTACAGAGGTTTATACACAGAATTCCAAGTATAAGTACAAGAAAATAAGAGAGACTTAGAAAACTGGTAAAACCTACATTGTTGATAGAGTTGGGAGTACTTAGCACTGTGAAAACAGCACTTTCGCCGAAAGAAATCTACTTCTCTAAGACCGGGAAACAGGGAACAGAGAATGTATGAGTTTCTCCAGATTGGTAACAGATAGAAACAAGAGAAAGTACACAGTGATTCATCTCCCTAGAGAAGTTACAGAGGTTTACACAGAGAATTCCAAGTATAAGTACAAGAAAATAAGAGAGACTTAGAAAACTGGTAAAACCTACATTGTTGATAGAGTTGGGAGTACTTAGCACTGTGAAAACAGCACTTTCGCCGAAAGAAATCTACTTCTCTAAGACCGGGAAACAGGGAACAGAGAATGTATGAGTTTCTCAAGATTGGTAACAGATAGAAACAAGAGAAAGTACACAGTGATTCATCTCCCTAGAGAAGTTACAGAGGTTTACACAGAGAATTCCAAGTATAAGTACAAGAAAATAAGAGAGACTTAGAAACCTGGTAAAACCTATATTGTTGATAGAGTTGGGAGTACTTAGCACTGTGAAAACAGCACTTTCGCCGAAAGAAATCTACTTCTCTAAGACCGGGAAACAGGGAACAGAGAATGTATTAGTTTCTCAAGATTGGTAACAGAAACAAGAGAAAGTACACAGTGATTCATCTCCCTAGAGAAGGTACAGAGGTTTACACAGAGAATTCCAAGTATAAGTACAAGAAAATAAGAGAGACTTAGAAAACTGGTAAAACCTACATTGTTGATAGAGTTGGGAGTACTTAGCACTGTGAAAACAGCACTTTCGCCGAAAGAAATCTACTTCTCTAAGACCGGGAAACAGGGAACAGTGAATGTATGAGTTTCTCCAGATTGGTAACAGATAGAAACAAGAGAAAGTACACAGTGATTCATCTCCCTAGAGAAGTTACAGAGGTTTACACAGAGAATTCCAAGTATAAGTACAAGAAAATAAGAGAGACTTAGAAAACTGGTAAAACCTACATTGTTGATAGAGTTGGGAGTACTTAGCACTGTGAAAACAGCACTTTCGCCGAAAGAAATCTACTTCTCTAAGACCGGGAAACAGTGAAAAGAGAATGTATGAGTTTCTCCAGATTGGTAACAGATAGAAACAAGAGAAAGTACACAGTGATTCATCTACCTAGAGAAGTTACAGAGGTTTATACACAGAATTCCAAGTATAAGTACAAGAAAATAAGAGAGACTTAGAAAACTGGTAAAACCTACATTGTTGATAGAGTTGGGAGTACTTAGCACTGTGAAAACAGCACTTTCGCCGAAAGAAATCTACTTCTCTAAGACCGGGAAACAGTGAAAAGGCAATGTATGACTTTTTCAAGATTGATAACAGAAACAAGAGAAAGTACACAGTGATTCATCTCCCTAGAGAAGGTACAGAGGTTTACACAGAGAATTCCAAGTATAAGTACAAGAAAATAAGAGAGACTTAGAAAACTGGTAAAACCTACATTGTTGATAGAGTTGGGAGTACTTAGCACTGTGAAAACAGCACTTTCGCCGAAAGAAATCTACTTCTCTAAGACCGGGAAACAGGGAACAGTGAATGTATGAGTTTCTCCAGATTGGTAACAGATAGAAACAAGAGAAAGTACACAGTGATTCATCTCCCTAGAGAAGTTACAGAGGTTTACACAGAGAATTCCAAGTATAAGTACAAGAAAATAAGAGAGACTTAGAAAACTGGTAAAACCTACATTGTTGATAGAGTTGGGAGTACTTAGCACTGTGAAAACAGCACTTTCGCCGAAAGAAATCTACTTCTCTAAGACCGGGAAACAGTGAAAAGAGAATGTATGAGTTTCTCCAGATTGGTAACAGATAGAAACAAGAGAAAGTACACAGTGCTTCATCTCCCTAGAGAAGTTACAGAGGTTTATACACAGAATTCCAAGTATAAGTACAAGAAAATAAGAGAGACTTAGAAAACTGGTAAAACCTACATTGTTGATAGAGTTGGGAGTACTTAGCACTGTGAAAACAGCACTTTCGCCGAAAGAAATCTACTTCTCTAAGACCGGGAATCAGTGAAAAGGGAATGTATGAGTTTCTCAAGATTGGTAACAGATAGAAACAAGAGAAAGTACACAGTGATTCATCTACCTAGAGAAGTTACAGAGGTTTACACAGAGAATTCCAAGTATAAGTACAAGAAAATAAGAGAGACTTAGAAAACTGGTAAAACCTATATTGTTGATAGAGTTGGGAGTACTTAGCACTGTGAAAACAGCACTTTCGCCGAAAGAAATCTACTTCTCTAAGACCGGGAAACAGTGAAAAGAGAATGTATGAGTTTCTCAAGATTGGTAACAGATAGAAACAAGAGAAAGTACACAGTGATTCATCTACCTAGAGAAGTTACAGAGGTTTATACACAGAATTCCAAGTATAAGTACAAGAAAATAAGAGAGACTTAGAAAACTGGTAAAATCTACATTGTTGATAGAGTAGGGAGTACTTAGCACTGTGAAAACAGCACTTTCGCCGAAAGAAATCTACTTCTCTAAGAGCGGGAAACAGTGAAAAGAGAATGTATGACTTTTTCAAGATTGATAACAGATAGAAACAAGAGAAAGTACACAGTGATTCATCTCCCTAGAGAAGTTACAGAGGTTTACACAGAGAATTCCAAGTATAAGTACAAGAAAATAAGAGAGACTTAGAAAACTGATAAAACCTATATTGTTGATAGAGTTGGGAGTACTTAGCACTGTGAAAACAGCACTTTCGCCGAAAGAAATCTACTTCTCTAAGACCGGGAAACAGGGAACAGAGAATGTATGAGTTTCTCAAGATTGGTAACAGATAGAAACAAGAGAAAGTACACAGTGATTCATCTCCCTAGAGAAGTTACAGAGGTTTACACAGAGAATTCCAAGTATAAGTACAAGAAAATAAGAGAGACTTAGAAAACTGGTAAAACCTATATTGTTGATAGAGTTGGGAGTACTTAGCACTGTGAAAACAGCACTTTCGCCGAAAGAAATCTACTTCTCTAAGACCGGGAAACAGTGAAAAGAGAATGTATGAGTTTCTCCAGATTGGTAACAGATAGACACAAGAGAAAGTACACAGTGATTCATCTCCCTAGAGAAGGTACAGAGGTTTACACAGAGAATTCCAAGTATAAGTACAAGAAAATAAGAGAGACTTAGAAAACTGGTAAAACCTACATTGTTGATAGAGTTGGGAGTACTTAGCACTGTGAAAACAGCACTTTCGCCGAAAGAAATCTACTTCTCTAAGACCGGGAAACAGGGAACAGTGAATGTATGAGTTTCTCCAGATTGGTAACAGATAGAAACAAGAGAAAGTACACAGTGATTCATCTCCCTAGAGAAGTTACAGAGGTTTACACAGAGAATTCCAAGTATAAGTACAAGAAAATAAGAGAGACTTAGAAAACTGGTAAAACCTACATTGTTGATAGAGTTGGGAGTACTTAGCACTGTGAAAACAGCACTTTCGCCGAAAGAAATCTACTTCTCTAAGACCGGGAAACAGTGAAAAGAGAATGTATGAGTTTCTCCAGATTGGTAACAGATAGAAACAAGAGAAAGTACACAGTGATTCATCTACCTAGAGAAGTTACAGAGGTTTATACACAGAATTCCAAGTATAAGTACAAGAAAATAACAGAGACTTAGAAAACTGGTAAAACCTACATTGTTGATAGAGTTGGGAGTACTTAGCACTGTGAAAACAGCACGTTCGCCGAAAGAAATCTACTTCTCTAAGACCGGGAAACAGGGAACAGAGAATGTATGAGTTTCTCAAGATTGGTAACAGATAGAAACAAGAGAAAGTACACAGTGATTCATCTACCTAGAGAAGTTACAGAGGTTTACACAGAGAATTCCAAGTATAAGTACAAGAAAATAAGAGAGACTTAGAAAACTGGTAAAACCTATATTGTTGATAGAGTTGGGAGTACTTAGCACTGTGAAAACAGCACTTTCGCCGAAAGAAATCTACTTCTCTAAGACCGGGAAACAGTCAAAAGAGAATGTATGAGTTTCTCAAGATTGGTAACAGATAGAAACAAGAGAAAGTACACAGTGATTCATCTACCTAGAGAAGTTACAGAGGTTTATACACAGAATTCCAAGTATAAGTACAAGAAAATAAGAGAGACTTAGAAAACTGGTAAAATCTACATTGTTGATAGAGTTGGGAGTACTCAGCACTGTGAAAACAGCACTTTCGCCGAAAGAAATCTACTTCTCTAAGACCGGTAAACAGTGAAAAGAGAATGTATGACTTTTTCAAGATTGATAACAGATAGAAACAAGAGAAAGTACACAGTGATTCATCTCCCTAGAGAAGTTACAGAGGTTTACACAGAGAATTCCAAGTATAAGTACAAGAAAATAAGAGAGACTTAGAAAACTGGTAAAACCTACATTGTTGATAGAGTTGGGAGTACTTAGCACTGTGAAAACAGCACTTTCGCCGAAAGAAATCTACTTCTCTAAGACCGGGAAACAGGGAACAGTGAATGTATGAGTTTCTCCAGATTGGTAACAGATAGAAACAAGAGAAAGTACACAGTGATTCATCTCCCTAGAGAAGTTACAGAGGTTTACACAGAGAATTCCAAATATAAGTACAAGAAAATAAGAGAGACTTAGAAAACTGGTAAAACCTACATTGTTGATAGAGTTGGGAGTACTTAGCACTGTGAAAACAGCACTTTCGCCGAAAGAAATCTACTTCTCTAAGACCGGGAAACAGTGAAAAGAGAATGTATGAGTTTCTCCAGATTGGTAAGAGATAGAAACAAGAGAAAGTACACAGTGATTGATCTACCTAGAGAAGTTACAGAGGTTTATACACAGAATTCCAAGTATAAGTACAAGAAAATAAGAGAGACTTAGAAAACTGGTAAAACCTACATTGTTGATAGAGTTGGGAGTACTTAGCACTGTGAAAACAGCACTTTCGCCGAAAGAAATCTACTTCTCTAAGACCGGGAAACAGGGAACAGAGAATGTATGAGTTTCTCAAGATTGGTAACAGATAGAAACAAGAGAAAGTACACAGTGATTCATCTCCCTAGAGAAGTTACAGAGGTTTACACAGAGAATTCCAAGTATAAGTACAAGAAAATAAGAGAGACTTAGAAAACTGGTAAAACCTATATTGTTGATAGAGTTGGGAGTACTTAGCACTGTGAAAACAGCACTTTCGCCGAAAGAAATCTACTTCTCTAAGACCGGGAAACAGTGAAAAGAGAATGTATGAGTTTCTCAAGATTGGTAACAGATAGAAACAAGAGAAAGTACACAGTGATTCATCTACCTAGAGAAGTTACAGAGGTTTATACACAGAATTTCAAGTATAAGTACAAGAAAATAAGAGAGACTTAGAAAACTGGTAAAATCTACATCGTTGATAGAGTTGGGAGTACTTAGCACTGTGAAAACAGCACTTTCGCCGAAAGAAATCTACTTCTCTAAGACCGGGAAACAGTGAAAAGAGAATGTATGAGGTTCTCAAGATTGGTAACAGATAGAAACAAGAGAAAGTACACAGTGATTCATCTACCTAGAGAAGTTACAGAGGTTTATACACAGAGTTCCAAGTATAAGTACAAGAAAATAAGAGAGACTTAGAAAACTGGTAAAATCTACATTGTTGATAGAGTTGGGAGTACTTAGCACTGTGAAAACAGCACTTTCGCCAAAAGAAATCTACATCTCTAAGACCGGGAAACAGTGAAAAGAGAATGTATGACTTTTTCAAGATTGGTAACAGATAGAAACAAGAGAAAGTACACAGTGATTCATCTACCTAGAGAAGTTACAGAGGTTTACACAGAGAAGTCCAAGTATAAGTACAAGAAAATAAGAGAGACTTAGAAAACTGGTAAAACCTATATTGTTGATAGAGTTGGGAGTACTTAGCACTGTGAAAACAGCACTTTCGCCGAAAGAAATCTACTTCTCTAAGACCGGGAAACAGGGAACAGAGAATGTATTAGTTTCTCAAGATTGGTAACAGAAACAAGAGAAAGTACACAGTGAATGATCTCCCTAGAGAAGGTACAGAGGTTTCCACAGAGAATTCCAAGTATAAGTACAAGAAAATAAGAGAGACTTAGAAAACTGGTAAAACCTACATTGTTGATAGAGTTGGGAGTACTTAGGACTGTGAAAACAGCACTTTCGCCGAAAGAAATCTACTTCTCTAAGACCGGGAAACAGGGAACAGTGAATGTATGAGTTTCTCCAGATTGGTAACAGATAGAAACAAGAGAAAGTACACAGTGATTCATCTCCCTAGAGAAGTTACAGAGGTTTACACAGAGAATTCCAAGTATAAGTACAAGAAAATAAGAGAGACTTAGAAAACTGGTAAAACCTACATTGTTGATAGAGTTGGGAGTACTTAGCACTGTGAAAACAGCACTTTCGCCGAAAGAAATCTACTTCTCTAAGACCGGGAAACAGTGAAAAGAGAATGTATGAGTTTCTCAAGATTGGTAACAGATAGAAACAAGAGAAAGTACACAGTGATTCATCTACCTAGAGAAGTTACAGAGGTTTATACACAGAATTCCAAGTATAAGTACAAGAAAATAAGAGAGACTTAGAAAACTGGTAAAATCTACATTGTTGATAGAGTTGGGAGTACTTAGCACTGTGAAAACAGCACTTTCGCCGAAAGAAATCTACTTCTCTAAGACCGGGAAACAGTGAAAAGAGAATGTATGACTTTTTCAAGATTGATAACAGATAGAAACAAGAGAAAGTACACAGTGATTCATCTCCCTAGAGAAGTTACAGAGGTTTACACAGAGAATTCCAAGTATAAGTACAAGAAAATAAGAGACACTTAGAAAACTGGTAAAACCTACATTGTTGATAGAGTTGGGAGTACTTAGCACTGTGAAAACAGCACTTTCGCCGAAAGAAATCTACTTCTCTAAGACCGGGAAACAGGGAACAGAGAATGTATGAGTTTCTCAAGATTGGTAACAGATAGAAACAAGAGAAAGTACACAGTGATTCATCTCCCTAGAGAAGTTACAGAGGTTTATACACAGAATTCCAAGTATAAGTACAAGAAAATAAGAGAGACTTAGAAAACTGGTAAAATCTACATTGTTGATAGAGTTGGGAGTACTTAGCACTGTGAAAACAGCACTTTCGCCGAAAGAAATCTACTTCTCTAAGACCGGGAAACAGTGAAAAGAGAATGTATGACTTTTTCAAGATTGATAACAGATAGAAACAAGAGAAAGTACACAGTGATTCATCTCCCTAGAGAAGTTACAGAGGTTTACACAGAGAATTCCAAGTATAAGTACAAGAAAATAAGAGAGACTTAGAAAACTGGTAAAACCTACATTGTTGATAGAGTTGGGAGTACTTAGCACTGTGAAAACAGCACTTTCGCCGTAAGAAATCTACTTCTCTAAGACCGGGAAACAGGGAACAGAGAATGTATGAGTTTCTCAAGATTGGTAACAGATAGAAACAAGAGAAAGTACACAGTGATTCATCTCCCTAGAGAAGTTACAGAGGTTTACACAGAGAATTCCAAGTATAAGTACAAGAAAATAAGAGAGACTTAGAAACCTGGTAAAACCTATATTGTTGATAGAGTTGGGAGTACTTAGCACTGTGAAAACAGCACTTTCGCCGAAAGAAATCTACTTCTCTAAGACCGGGAAACAGGGAACAGAGAATGTATTAGTTTCTCAAGATTGGTAACAGAAACAAGAGAAAGTACACAGTGATTCATCTCCCTAGAGAAGGTACAGAGGTTTACACAGAGAATTCCAAGTATAAGTACAAGAAAATAAGAGAGACTTAGAAAACTGGTAAAACCTACATTGTTGATAGAGTTGGGAGTACTTAGCACTGTGAAAACAGCACTTTCGCCGAAAGAAATCTACTTCTCTAAGACCGGGAAACAGGGAACAGTGAATGTATGAGTTTCTCCAGATTGGTAACAGATAGAAACAAGAGAAAGTACACAGTGATTCATCTCCCTAGAGAAGGTACAGAGGTTTCCACAGAGAATTCCAAGTATAAGTACAAGAAAATAAGAGAGACTTAGAAAACTGGTAAAACCTACATTGTTGATAGAGTTGGGAGTACTTAGCACTGTGAAAACAGCACTTTCGCCGAAAGAAATCTACTTCTCTAAGACCGGGAAACAGTGAAAAGAGAATGTATGAGTTTCTCAAGATTGGTAACAGATAGAAACAAGAGAAAGTACACAGTGATTCATCTACCTAGAGAAGTTACAGAGGTTTATACACAGAATTCCAAGTATAAGTACAAGAAAATAAGAGAGACTTAGAAAACTGGTAAAACCTATATTGTTGATAGAGTTGGGAGTACTTAGCACTGTGAAAACAGCACTTTCGCCGAAAGAAATCTACTTCTCTAAGACCGGGAAACAGTGAAAAGAGAATGTATGAGTTTCTCAAGATTGGTAACAGATAGAAACAAGAGAAAGTACACAGTGATTCATCTACCTAGAGAAGTTACAGAGGTTTATACACAGAATTCCAAGTATAAGTACAAGAAAATAAGAGAGACTTAGAAAACTGGTAAAATCTACATTGTTGATAGAGTTGGGAGTACTTAGCACTGTGAAAACAGCACTTTCGCCGAAAGAAATCTACTTCTCTAAGACCGGGAAACAGTGAAAAGAGAATGTATGACTTTTTCAAGATTGATAACAGATAGAAACAAGAGAAAGTACACAGTGATTCATCTCCCTAGAGAAGTTACAGAGGTTTACACAGAGAATTCCAAGTATAAGTACAAGAAAATAAGAGAGACTTAGAAAACTGGTAAAACCTACATTGTTGATAGAGTTGGGAGTACTTAGCACTGTGAAAACAGCACTTTCGCCGAAAGAAATCTACTTCTCTAAGACCGGGAAACAGGGAACAGAGAATGTATGAGTTTCTCAAGATTGGTAACAGATAGAAACAAGAGAAAGTACACAGTGATTCATCTCCCTAGAGAAGTTACAGAGGTTTACACAGAGAATTCCAAGTATAAGTACAAGAAAATAAGAGAGACTTAGAAACCTGGTAAAACCTATATTGTTGATAGAGTTGGGAGTACTTAGCACTGTGAAAACAGCACTTTCGCCGAAAGAAATCTACTTCTCTAAGACCGGGAAACAGGGAACAGAGAATGTATTAGTTTCTCAAGATTGGTAACAGAAACAAGAGAAAGTACACAGTGATTCATCTCCCTAGAGAAGGTACAGAGGTTTACACAGAGAATTCCAAGTATAAGTACAAGAAAATAAGAGAGACTTAGAAAACTGGTAAAACCTACATTGTTGATAGAGTTGGGAGTACTTAGCACTGTGAAAACAGCACTTTCGCCGAAAGAAATCTACTTCTCTAAGACCGGGAAACAGGGAACAGTGAATGTATGAGTTTCTCCAGATTGGTAACAGATAGAAACAAGAGAAAGTACACAGTGATTCATCTCCCTAGAGAAGGTACAGAGGTTTACACAGAGAATTCCAAGTATAAGTACAAGAAAATAAGAGAGACTTAGAAAACTGGTAAAACCTACATTGTTGATAGAGTTGGGAGTACTTAGCACTGTGAAAACAGCACTTTCGCCGAAAGAAATCTACTTCTCTAAGACCGGGAAACAGTGAAAAGAGAATGTATGAGTTTCTCCAGATTGGTAACAGATAGAAACAAGAGAAAGTACACAGTGATTCATCTACCTAGAGAAGTTACAGAGGTTTATACACAGAATTCCAAGTATAAGTACAAGAAAATAAGAGAGACTTAGAAAACTGGTAAAACCTACATTGTTGATAGAGTTGGGAGTACTTAGCACTGTGAAAACAGCACTTTCGCCGAAAGAAATCTACTTCTCTAAGACCGGGAAACAGGGAACTGAGAATGTATGAGTTTCTCCAGATTGGTAACAGATAGAAACAAGAGAATGTACACAGTGATTCATCTACCTAGAGAAGTTACAGAGGTTTATACACACAATTCCAAGTATAAGTACAAGAAAATAAGAGAGACTTAGAAAACTGGTAAAACCTACATTGTTGATAGAGTTGGGAGTACTTAGCACTGTGAAAACAGCACTTTCGCTGAAAGAAATCTACTTCTCTAAGACCGGGAAACAGGGAACTGAGAATGTATGAGTTTCTCAAGATTGGTAACAGATAGAAACAAGAGAAAGTACACAGTGATTCATCTCCCTAGAGAAGTTACAGAGGTTTACACAGAGAATTCCAAGTATAAGTACAAGAAAATAAGAGAGACTTAGAAAACTGGTAAAACCTATATGGTTGATAGAGTTGGGAGTACTTAGCACTGTGAAAACAGCACTTTCGCCGAAAGAAATCTACTTCTCTAAGACCGGGAAACAGTGAAAAGAGAATGTATGAGTTTCTCAAGATTGGTAACAGATAGAAACAAGAGAAAGTACACAGTGATTCATCTCCCTAGAGAAGTTAAAGAGGTTTACACAGAGAATTCCAAGTATAAGTACAAGAAAATAAGAGAGACTTAGAAAACTGGTAAAACCTATATTGTTGATAGAGTTGGGAGTACTTAGCACTGTGAAAACAGCACTTTCGCCGAAAGAAATCTACTTCTCTAAGACCGGGAAACAGGGAACAGAGAATGTATGAGTTTCTCAAGATTGGTAACAGATAGAAACAAGAGGAAGTACACAGTGATTCATCTCCCTAGAGAAGTTACAGAGGTTTACACAGAGAATTCCAAGTATAAGTACAAGAAAATAAGAGAGACTTAGAAAACTGGTAAAACCTATATTGTTGATAGAGTTGGGAGTACTTAGCACTGTGAAAACAGCACTTTCGCCGAAAGAAATCTACTTCTCTAAGACAGGGAAACAGGGAACAGAGAATGTATGAGTTTCTCAAGATTGGTAACAGATAGAAACAAGAGAAAGTACACAGTGATTCATCTACCTAGAGAAGTTACAGAGGTTTACACAGAGAATTCCAAGTATAAGTACAAGAAAATAAGAGAGACTTAGAAAACTGATAAAACCTATATTGTTGATAGAGTTGGGAGTACTTAGCACTGTGAAAACAGCACTTTCGCCGAAAGAAATCTACTTCTCTTAGACCGGGAAACAGTGAAAAGAGAATGTATGAGTTTCTCAAGATTGGTAACAGATAGAAACAAGAGAAAGTACACAGTGATTCATCTACCTAGAGAAGTTACAGAGGTTTATACACAGAGTTCCAAGTATAAGTACAAGAAAATAAGAGAGACTTAGAAAACTGGTAAAATCTACATTGTTGATAGAGTTGGGAGTACTTAGCACTGTGAAAACAGCACTTTCGCCGAAAGAAATCTATTTCTCTAAGACCGGGAAACAGTGAAAAGAGAATGTATGACTTTTTCAAGATTGGTAACAGATAGAAACAAGAGAAAGTACACAGTGATTCATCTCCCTAGAGAAGTTACAGAGGTTTACACAGAGAATTCCAAGTATAAGTACAAGAAAATAAGAGAGACTTAGAAAACTGGTAAAACCTATATTGTTGATAGAGTTGGGAGTACTTATCACTGTGAAAACAGCACTTTCGCCGAAAGAAATCTACTTCTCTAAGACCGGGAAACAGGGAACAGAGAATGTATGAGTTTCTCAAGATTGGTAACAGAAACAAGAGAAAGTACACAGTGATTCATTTCCCTAGAGAAGGTACAGAGGTTTCCACAGAGAATTCCAAGTATAAGTACAAGAAAATAAGAGAGACTTAGAAAACTGGTAAAACCTACATTGTTGATAGAGTTGGGAGTACTTAGCACTGTGAAAACAGCACTTTCGCCGAAAGAAATCTACTTCTCTAAGACCGGGAAACAGGGAACAGTGAATGTATGAGTTTCTCCAGATTGGTAACAGATAGAAACAAGAGAAAGTACACAGTGATTCATCTCCCTACAGAAGTTACAGAGGTTTACACAGAGAATTCCAAGTATAAGTACAAGAAAATAAGAGAGACTTAGAAAACTGGTAAAACCTACATTGTTGATAGAGTTGGGAGTACTTAGCACTGTGAAAACAGCACTTTCGCCGAAAGAAATCTACTTCTCTAAGACCGGGAAACAGGGAACTGAGAATGTATGAGTTTCTCAAGATTGGTAACAGATAGAAACAAGAGAAAGTACACAGTGATTCATCTCCCTAGAGAAGTTACAGAGGTTTACACAGAGAATTCCAAGTATAAGTACAAGAAAATAAGAGAGACTTAGAAAACTGGTAAAACCTATATTGTTGATAGAGTTGGGAGTACTTAGCACTGTGAAAACAGCACTTTCGCCGAAAGAAATCTACTTCTCTAAGACCGGGAAACAGTGAAAAGAGAATGTATGAGTTTCTCAAGATTGGTAACAGATAGAAACAAGAGAAAGTACACAGTGATTCATCTCCCTAGAGAAGTTACAGAGGTTTATACACAGAATTCCAAGTATAAGTACAAGAAAATAAGAGAGACTTAGAAAACTGGTAAAATCTACATTGTTGATAGAGTTGGGAGTACTTAGCACTGTGAAAACAGCACTTTCGCCGAAAGAAATCTACTTCTCTAAGACCGGGAAACAGTGAAAAGACAATGTATGACTTTTTCAAGATTGATAACAGAAACAAGAGAAAGTACACAGTGATTCATCTCCCTAGAGAAGGTATAGAGGTTTACACAGAGAATTCCAAGTATAAGTACAAGAAAATAAGAGAGACTTAGAAAACTGGTAAAACCTACATTGTTGATAGAGTTGGGAGTACTTAGCACTGTGAAAACAGCACTTTCGCCGAAAGAAATCTACTTCTCTAAGACCGGGAAACAGTGAAAAGAGAATGTATGAGTTTCTCCAGATTGGTAACAGATAGAAACAAGAGAAAGTACACAGTGATTCATCTACCTAGAGAAGTTACAGAGGTTTATACACAGAATTCCAAGTATAAGTACAAGAAAATAAGAGAGACTTAGAAAACTGGTAAAACCTACATTGTTGATAGAGTTGGGAGTACTTAGCACTGTGAAAACAGCACTTTCGCCGAAAGAAATCTACTTCTCTAAGACCGGGAAACAGGGAACAGAGAATGTATGAGTTTCTCCAGATTGGTAACAGATAGAAACAAGAGAAAGTACACAGTGATTCATCTCCGTAGAGAAGTTACAGAGGTTTACACAGAGAATTCCAAGTATAAGTACAAGAAAATAAGAGAGACTTAGATAACTGGTAAAACCTACATTGTTGATAGAGTTGGGAGTACTTAGCACTGTGAAAACAGCACTTTCGCCGAAAGAAATCTACTTCTCTAAGACCGGGAAACAGTGAAAAGAGAATGTATGAGTTTCTCCAGATTGGTAACAGATAGAAACAAGAGAAAGTACACAGTGATTCATCTACCTAGAGAAGTTACAGAGGTTTATACACAGAATTCCAAGTATAAGTACAAGAAAATAAGAGAGACTTAGAAAACTGGTAAAACCTACATTGTTGATAGAGTTGGGAGTACTTAGCACTGTGAAAACAGCACTTTCGCCGAAAGAAATCTACTTCTCTAAGACCGGGAAACAGGGAACAGAGAATGTATGAGTTTCTCCAGATTGGTAACAGACAGAAACAAGAGAAAGTACACAGTGATTCATCTACCTAGAGAAGTTACAGAGGTTTACACAGAGAATTCCAAGTATAAGTACAAGAAAATAAGAGAGACTTAGAAAACTGGTAAAACCTACATTGTTGATAGAGTTGGGAGTACTTAGCACTGTGAAAACAGCACTTTCGCCGAAAGAAATCTACTTCTCTAAGACCGGGAAACAGTGAAAAGAGAATGTATGAGTTTCTCAAGATTGGTAACAGATAGAAACAAGAGAAAGTACACAGTGATTCATCTCCCTAGAGAAGTTACAGAGGTTTACACAGAGAATTCCAAGTATAAGTACAAGAAAATAAGAGAGACTTAGAAAACTGGTAAAACCTATATTGTTGATAGAGTTGGGAGTACTTAGCACTGTGAAAACAGCACTTTCGCCGAAAGAAATCTACTTCTCTAAGACCGGGAAACAGGGAACAGAGAATGTATGAGTTTCTCAAGATTGGTAACAGATAGAAACAAGAGAAAGTACACAGTGATTCATCTACCTAGAGAAGTTACAGAGGTTTACACAGAGAATTCCAAGTATAAGTACAAGAAAATAAGAGAGACTTAGAAAACTAGGTAAAACCTATATTGTTGATAGAGTTGGGAGTACTTAGCACTGTGAAAACAGCACTTTCGCCGAAAGAAATCTACTTCTCTTAGACCGGGAAACAGTGAAAAGAGAATGTATGAGTTTCTCAAGATTGGTAACAGATAGAAACAAGAGAAAGTACACAGTGATTCATCTACCTAGAGAAGTTACAGAGGTTTATACACAGAGTTCCAAGTATAAGTACAAGAAAATAAGAGAGACTTAGAAAACTGGTAAAATCTACATTGTTGATAGAGTTGGGAGTACTTAGCACTGTGAAAACAGCACTTTCGCCGAAAGAAATCTACTTCTCTAAGACCGGGAAACAGTGAAAAGAGAATGTATGACTTTTTCAAGATTGGTAACAGATAGAAACAAGAGAAAGTACACAGTGATTCATCTCCCTAGAGAAGATACAGAGGTTTACACAGAGAATTCCAAGTATAAGTACAAGAAAATAAGAGAGACTTAGAAAACTGGTAAAACCTATATTGTTGATAGAGTTGGGAGTACTTAGCACTGTGAAAACAGCACTTTCGCCGAAAGAAATCTACTTCTCTAAGACCGGGAAACAGGGAACAGAGAATGTATTAGTTTCTCAAGATTGGTAACAGAAACAAGAGAAAGTACCCAGTGATTCATCTCCCTAGAGAAGGTACAGAGGTTTCCACAGAGAATTCCAAGTATAAGTACAAGAAAATAAGAGAGACTTAGAAAACTGGTAAAACCTACATTGTTGATAGAGTTGGGAGTACTTAGCACTGTGAAAACAGCACTTTCGCCGAAAGAAATCTACTTCTCTAAGACCGGGAAACAGGGAACAGAGAATGTATGAGTTTCTCAAGATTGGTAACAGATAGAAACAAGAGAAAGTACACAGTGATTCATCTACCTAGAGAAGTTACAGAGGTTTACACAGAGAATTCCAAGTATAAGTACAAGAAAATAAGAGAGACTTAGAAAACTGGTAAAACCTATATTGTTGATAGAGTTGGGAGTACTTAGCACTGTGAAAACAGCACTTTCGCCGAAAGAAATCTACTTCTCTAAGACCGGGAAACAGTGAAAAGAGAATGTATGAGTTTCTCCAGATTGGTAACAGATAGAAACAAGAGAAAGTACACAGTGATTCATCTACCTAGAGAAGTTACAGAGGTTTATACACAGAGTTCCAAGTATAAGTAGAAGAAAATAACAGAGACTTAGAAAACTGGTAAAATCTACATTGTTGATAGAGTTGGGAGGACTTAGCACTGTGAAAACAGCACTTTCGCCGAAAGAAATCTACTTCTCTAAGACCGGGAAACAGGGAACAGAGAATGTATTAGTTTCTCAAGATTGGTAACAGAAACAGGATAAAGTACACAGTGATTCATCTCCCTAGAGAAGGTACAGAGGTTTACACAGAGAATTCCAAGTATAAGTACAAGAAAATAAGAGAGACTTAGAAAACTGGTAAAACCTACATTGTTGATAGAGTTGGGAGTACTTAGCACTGTGAAAACAGCACTTTCCCCGAAAGAAATCTACTTCTCTAAGACCGGGAAACAGGGAACAGTGAATGTATGAGTTTCTCCAGATTGGTAACAGATAGAAACAAGAGAAAGTACACAGTGATTCATCTCCCTAGAGAAGTTACAGAGGTTTACACAGAGAATTCCCAGTATAAGTACAAGAAAATAAGAGAGACTTAGAAAACTGGTAAAACCTACATTGTTGATAGAGTTGGGAGTACTTAGCACTGTGAAAACAGCACTTTCGCCGAAAGAAATCTACTTCTCTAAGACCGGGAAACAGTGAAAAGAGAATGTATGAGTTTCTCCAGATTGGTAAGAGATAGAAACAAGAGAAAGTACACAGTGATTCATCTACCTAGAGAAGTTACAGAGGTTTATACACAGAATTCCAAGTATAAGTACAAGAAAATAAGAGAGACTTAGAAAACTGGTAAAACCTACATTGTTGATAGAGTTGGGAGTACTTAGCACTGTGAAAACAGCACGTTCGCCGAAAGAAATCTACTTCTCTAAGACCGGGAAACAGGGAACAGAGAATGTATGAGTTTCTCAAGATTGGTAACAGATAGAAACAAGAGAAAGTACACAGTGATTCATCTACCTAGAGAAGTTACAGAGGTTTACACAGAGAATTCCAAGTATAAGTACAAGAAAATAAGAGAGACTTAGAAAACTGGTAAAACCTATATTGTTGATAGAGTTGGGAGTACTTAGCACTGTGAAAACAGCACTTTCGCCGAAAGAAATCTACTTCTCTAAGACCGGGAAACAGTCAAAAGAGAATGTATGAGTTTCTCAAGATTGGTAACAGATAGAAACAAGAGAAAGTACACAGTGATTCATCTACCTAGAGAAGTTACAGAGGTTTATACACAGAATTCCAAGTATAAGTACAAGAAAATAAGAGAGACTTAGAAAACTGGTAAAATCTACATTGTTGATAGAGTTGGGAGTACTTAGCACTGTGAAAACAGCACTTTCGCCGAAAGAAATCTACTTCTCTAATACCGGGAAACAGTGAAAAGACAATGTATGACTTTTTCAAGATTGATAACAGAAACAAGAGAAAGTACACAGTGATTCATCTCCCTAGAGAAGGTATAGAGGTTTACACAGAGAATTCCAAGTATAAGTACAAGAAAATAAGAGAGACTTAGAAAACTGGTAAAACCTACATTGTTGATAGAGTTGGGAGTACTTAGCACTGTGAAAACAGCACTTTCGCCGAAAGAAATCTACTTCTCTAAGACCGGGAAACAGGGAACAGAGAATGTATGAGTTTCTCCAGATTGGTAACAGATAGAAACAAGAGAAAGTACACAGTGATTCATCTCCCTAGAGAAGTTACAGAGGTTTACACAGAGAATTCCAAGTATAAGTACAAGAAAATAAGAGAGACTTAGAAAACTGGTAAAACCTACATTGTTGATAGAGTTGGGAGTACTTAGCACTGTGAAAACAGCACTTTCGCCGAAAGAAATCTACTTCTCTAAGACCGGGAAACAGTGAAAAGAGAATGTATGAGTTTCTCCAGATTGGTAACAGATAGAAACAAGAGAAAGTACACAGTGATTCATCTACCTAGAGAAGTTACAGAGGTTTATACACAGAATTCCAAGTATAAGTACAAGAAAATAAGAGAGACTTAGAAAACTGGTAAAACCTACATTGTTGATAGAGTTGGGAGTACTTAGCACTGTGAAAACAGCACTTTCGCCGAAAGAAATCTACTTCTCTAAGACCGGGAAACAGGGAACAGAGAATGTATGAGTTTCTCAAGATTGGTAACAGATAGAAACAAGAGAAAGTACACAGTGATTCAACTACCTAGAGAAGTTACAGAGGTTTACACAGAGAATTCCAAGTATAAGTACAAGAAAATAAGAGAGACTTAGAAAACTGGTAAAACCTACATTGTTGATATAGTTGGGAGTACTTAGCACTGTGAAAACAGCACTTTCGCCGAAAGAAATCTACTTCTCTAAGACCGGGAAACAGTGAAAAGAGAATGTATGAGTTTCTCAAGATTGGTAACAGATAGAAACAAGAGAAAGTACACAGTGATTCATCTACCTAGAGAAGTTACAGAGGTTTATACACAGAATTCCAAGTATAAGTACAAGAAAATAAGAGAGACTTAGAAAACTGGTAAAATCTACATTGTTGATAGAATTGGGAGTACTTAGCACTGTGAAAACAGCACTTTCGCCGAAAGAAATCTACTTCTCTAAGACCGGGAAACAGTGAAAAGAGAATGTATGACTTTTTCAAGATTGATAACAGATAGAAACAAGAGAAAGTACACAGTGATTCATCTCCCTAGAGAAGTTACAGAGGTTTACACAGAGAATTCCAAGTATAAGTACAAGAAAATAAGAGAGACTTAGAAAACTGGTAAAACCTACATTGTTGATAGAGTTGGGAGTACTTAGCACTGTGAAAACAGCACTTTCGCCGAAAGAAATCTACTTCTCTAAGACCGGGAAACAGGGAACAGAGAATGTATGAGTTTCTCAAGATTGGAAACAGATAGAAACAAGAGAAAGTACACAGTGATTCATCTCCCTAGAGAAGTTACAGAGGTTTACACAGAGAATTCCAAGTATAAGTACAAGAAAATAAGAGAGACTTAGAAACCTGGTAAAACCTATATTGTTGATAGAGTTGGGAGTACTTAGCACTGTGAAAACAGCACTTTCGCCGAAACAAATCTACTTCTCTAAGACCGGGAAACAGGGAACAGAGAATGTATTAGTTTCTCAAGATTGCTAACAGAAAGAAGAGAAAGTACACAGTGATTCATCTCCCTAGAGAAGGTACAGAGGTTTACACAGAGAATTCCAAGTATAAGTACAAGAAAATAAGAGAGACTTAGAAAACTGGTAAAACCTACATTGTTGATAGAGTTGGGAGTACTTAGCACTGTGAAAACAGCACTTTCGCCGAAAGAAATCTACTTCTCTAAGACCGGGAAACAGGGAACAGTGAATGTATGAGTTTCTCCAGATTGGTAACAGATAGAAACAAGAGAAAGTACACAGTGATTCATCTACCTAGAGAAGTTACAGAGGTTTACACAGAGAATTCCAAGTATAAGTACAAGAAAATAAGAGAGACTTAGAAAACTGGTAAAACCTACATTGTTGATAGAGTTGGGAGTACTTAGCACTGTGAAAACAGCACTTTCGCCGAAAGAAATCTACTTCTCTAAGACCGGGAAACAGGGAACAGAGAATGTATGAGTTTCTCAAGATTGGTAACAGATAGAAACAAGAGAAAGTACACAGTGATTCATCTCCCTAGAGAAGTTACAGAGGTTTACACAGAGAATTCCAAGTATAAGTACAAGAAAATAAGAGAGACTTAGAAACCTGGTAAAACCTATATTGTTGATAGAGTTGGGAGTACTTAGCACTGTGAAAACAGCACTTTCGCCGAAAGAAATCTACTTCTCTAAGACCGGGAAACAGGGAACAGAGAATGTATTAGTTTCTCAAGATTGGTAACAGAAACAAGAGAAAGTACACAGTGATTCATCTCCCTAGAGAAGGTACAGAGGTTTACACAGAGAATTCCAAGTATAAGTACAAGAAAATAAGAGAGACTTAGAAAACTGGTAAAACCTACATTGTTGATAGAGTTGGGAGTACTTAGCACTGTGAAAACAGCACTTTCGCCGAAAGATATCTACTTCTCTAAGACCGGGAAACAGGGAACAGAGAATGTATGAGTTTCTCAAGATTGGTAACAGATAGAAACAAGAGAAAGTACACAGTGATTCATCTCCCTAGAGAAGTTACAGAGGTTTACACAGAGAATTCCAAGTATAAGTACAAGAAAATAAGAGAGACTTAGAAAACTGGTAAAACCTACATTGTTGATAGAGTTGGGAGTACTTAGCACTGTGAAAACAGCACTTTCGCCGAAAGAAATCTACTTCTCTAAGACCGGGAAACAGGGAACAGAGAATGTATGAGTTTCTCAAGATTGGAAACAGATAGAAACAAGAGAAAGTACACAGTGATTCATCTCCCTAGAGAAGTTACAGAGGTTTACACAGAGAATTCCAAGTATAAGTACAAGAAAATAAGAGAGACTTAGAAACCTGGTAAAACCTGTATTGTTGATAGAGTTGGGAGTACTTAGCACTGTGAAAACAGCACTTTCGCCGAAAGAAATCTACTTCTCTAAGACCGGGAAACAGGGAACAGAGAATGTATTAGTTTCTCAAGATTGGTAACAGAAAGAAGAGAAAGTACACAGTGATTCATCTCCCTAGAGAAGGTACAGAGGTTTACACAGAGAATTCCAAGTATAAGTACAAGAAAATAAGAGAGACTTAGAAAACTGGTAAAACCTACATTGTTGATAGAGTTGGGAGTACTTAGCACTGTGAAAACAGCACTTTCGCCGAAAGAAATCTACTTCTCTAAGACCGGGAAACAGGGAACAGTGAATGTATGAGTTTCTCAAGATTGGTAACAGATAGAAACAAGAGAAAGTACACAGTGATTCATCTCCCTAGAGAAGTTACAGAGGTTTACACAGAGAATTCCAAGTATAAGTACAAGAAAATAAGAGAGACTTAGAAAACTGGTAAAACCTACATTGTTGATAGAGTTGGGAGTACTTAGCACTGTGAAAACAGCACTTTCGCCGAAAGAAATCTACTTCTCTAAGACCGGGAAACAGTGAAAAGAGAATGTATGAGTTTCTCCAGATTGGTAAGAGATAGAAACAAGAGAAAGTACACAGTGATTCATCTACCTAGAGAAGTTACAGAGGTTTATACACAGAATTCCAAGTATAAGTACAAGAAAATAAGAGAGACTTAGAAAACTGGTAAAACCTACATTGTTGATAGAGTTGGGAGTACTTAGCACTGTGAAAACAGCACTTTCGCCGAAAGAAATCTACTTCTCTAAGACCGGGAAACAGGGAACAGAGAATGTATGAGTTTCTCAAGATTGGTAACAGATAGAAACAAGAGAAAGTACACAGTGATTCATCTCCCTAGAGAAGTTACAGAGGTTTACACAGAGAATTCCAAGTATAAGTACAAGAAAATAAGAGAGACTTAGAAAACTGGTAAAACCTATATTGTTGATAGAGTTGGGAGTACTTAGCACTGTGAAAACAGCACTTTCGCCGAAAGAAATCTACTTCTCTAAGACCGGGAAACAGTGAAAAGAGAATGTATGAGTTTCTCAAGATTGGTAACAGATAGAAACAAGAGAAAGTACTCAGTGATTCATCTACCTAGAGAAGTTACAGAGGTTTATACACAGAATTCCAAGTATAAGTACAAGAAAATAAGAGAGACTTAGAAAACTGGTAAAATCTACATTGTTGATAGAGTTGGGAGTACTTAGCACTGTGAAAACAGCACTTTCGCCGAAAGAAATCTACTTCTCTAAGACCGGGAAACAGTGAAAAGAGAATGTATGAGTTTCTCAAGATTGGTAACAGATAGAAACAAGAGAAAGTACACAGTGATTCATCTACCTAGAGAAGTTACAGAGGTTTATACACAGAGTTCCAAGTATAAGTACAAGAAAATAAGAGAGACTTAGAAAACTGGTAAAATCTACATTGTTGATAGAGTTGGGAGTACTTAGCACTGTGAAAACAGCACTTTCGCCAAAAGAAATCTACTTCTCTAAGACCGGGAAACAGTGAAAAGAGAATGTATGACTTTTTCAAGATTGGTAACAGATAGAAACAAGAGAAAGTACACAGTGATTCATCTCCCTAGAGAAGTTACAGAGGTTTACACAGAGAAGTCCAAGTATAAGTACAAGAAAATAAGAGAGACTTAGAAAACTGGTAAAACCTATATTGTTGATAGAGTTGGGAGTACTTAGCACTGTGAAAACAGCACTTTCGCCGAAAGAAATCTACTTCTCTAAGACCGGGAAACAGGGAACAGAGAATGTATTAGTTTCTCAAGATTGGTAACAGAAACAAGAGAAAGTACACAGTGAATTATCTCCCTAGAGAAGGTACAGAGGTTTCCACAGAGAATTCCAAGTATAAGTACAAGAAAATAAGAGAGACTTAGAAAACTGGTAAAACCTACATTGTTGATAGAGTTGGGAGTACTTAGCACTGTGAAAACAGCACTTTCGCCGAAAGAAATCTACTTCTCTAAGACCGGGAAACAGGGAACAGTGAATGTATGAGTTTCTCCAGATTGGTAACAGATAGAAACAAGAGAAAGTACACAGTGATTCATCTCCCTAGAGAAGTTACAGAGGTTTACACAGAGAATTCCAAGTATAAGTACAAGAAAATAAGAGAGACTTAGAAAACTGGTAAAACCTACATTGTTGATAGAGTTGGGAGTACTTAGCACTGTGAAAACAGCACTTTCGTCGAAAGAAATCTACTTCTCTAAGACCGGGAAACAGTGAAAAGAGAATGTATGAGTTTCTCAAGATTGGTAACAGATAGAAACAAGAGAAAGTACACAGTGATTCATCTACCTAGAGAAGTTACAGAGGTTTATACACAGAATTCCAAGTATCAGTACAAGAAAATAAGAGAGACTTAGAAAACGGGTAAAACCTATATTGTTGATAGAGTTGGGAGTACTTAGCACTGTGAAAACAGCACTTTCGCCGAAAGAAATCTACTTCTCTAAGACCGGGAAACAGTGAAAAGAGAATGTATGACTTTTTCAAGATTGATAACAGATAGAAACAAGAGAAAGTACACAGTGATTCATCTCCCTAGAGAAGTTACAGAGGTTTACACAGAGAATTCCAAGTATAAGTACAAGAAAATAAGAGAGACTTAGAAACCTGGTAAAACCTATATTGTTGATAGAGTTGGGAGTACTTAGCACTGTGAAAACAGCACTTTCGCCGAAAGAAATCTACTTCTCTAAGACCGGGAAACAGGGAACAGAGAATGTATTAGTTTCTCAAGATTGGTAACAGAAACAAGAGAAAGTACACAGTGATTCATCTCCCTAGAGAAGGTACAGAGGTTTACACAGAGAATTCCAAGTATAAGTACAAGAAAATAAGAGAGACTTAGAAAACTGGTAAAACCTACATTGTTGATAGAGTTGGGAGTACTTAGCACTGTGAAAACAGCACTTTCGCCGAAAGAAATCTACTTCTCTAAGACCGGGAAACAGGGAACAGTGAATGTATGAGTTTCTCCAGATTGGTAACAGATAGAAACAAGAGAAAGTACACAGTGATTCATCTCCCTAGAGAAGGTACAGAGGTTTCCACAGAGAATTCCAAGTATAAGTACAAGAAAATAAGAGAGACTTAGAAAACTGGTAAAACCTACATTGTTGATAGAGTTGGGAGTACTTAGCACTGTGAAAACAGCACTTTCGCCGAAAGAAATCTACTTCTCTAAGACCGGGAAACAGTGAAAAGAGAATGTATGAGTTTCTCAAGATTGGTAACAGATAGAAACAAGAGAAAGTACACAGTGATTCATCTACCTAGAGAAGTTACAGAGGTTTATACACAGAATTCCAAGTATAAGTACAAGAAAATAAGAGAGACTTAGAAAACTGGTAAAACCTATATTGTTGATAGAGTTGGGAGTACTTAGCACTGTGAAAACAGCACTTTCGCCGAAAGAAATCTACTTCTCTAAGACCGGGAAACAGTGAAAAGAGAATGTATGAGTTTCTCAAGATTGGTAACAGATAGAAACAAGAGAAAGTACACAGTGATTCATCTACCTAGAGAAGTTACAGAGGTTTACACAGAGAATTCCAAGTATAAGTACAAGAAAATAAGAGAGACTTAGAAAACTGGTAAAACCTACATTGTTGATAGAGTTGGGAGTACTTAGCACTGTGAAAACAGCACTTTCGCCGAAAGAAATCTACTTCTCTAAGACCGGGAAACAGGGAACAGTGAATGTATGAGTTTCTCCAGATTGGTAACAGATAGAAACAAGAGAAAGTACACAGTGATTCATCTCCCTAGAGAAGTTACAGAGGTTTACACAGAGAATTCCAAGTATAAGTACAAGAAAATAAGAGAGACTTAGAAAACTGGTAAAACCTACATTGTTGATAGAGTTGGGAGTACTTAGCACTGTGAAAACAGCACTTTCGCCGAAAGAAATCTACTTCTCTAAGACCGGGAAACAGTGAAAAGAGAATGTATGAGTTTCTCCAGATTGGTAACAGATAGAAACAAGAGAAAGTACACAGTGATTCATCTACCTAGAGAAGTTACAGAGGTTTATACACAGAATTCCAAGTATAAGTACAAGAAAATAAGAGAGACTTAGAAAACTGGTAAAACCTACATTGTTGATAGAGTTGGGAGTACTTAGCACTGTGAAAACAGCACTTTCGCCGAAAGAAATCTACTTCTCTAAGACCGGGAAACAGGGAACTGAGAATGTATGAGTTTCTCAAGATTGGTAACAGATAGAAACAAGAGAAAGTACACAGTGATTCATCTCCCTAGAGAAGTTACAGAGGTTTACACAGAGAATTCCAAGTATAAGTACAAGAAAATAAGAGAGACTTAGAAAACTGGTAAAACCTATATTGTTGATAGAGTTGGGAGTACTTAGCACTGTGAAAACAGCACTTTCGCCGAAAGAAATCTACTTCTCTAAGACCGGGAAACAGTGAAAAGAGAATGTATGAGTTTCTCAAGATTGGTAACAGATAGAAACAAGAGAAAGTACACAGTGATTCATCTCCCTAGAGAAGTTACAGAGGTTTACACAGAGAATTCCAAGTATAAGTACAAGAAAATAAGAGAGACTTAGAAAACTGGTAAAACCTATATTGTTGATAGAGTTGGGAGTACTTAGCACTGTGAAAACAGCACTTTCGCCGAAAGAAATCTACTTCTCTAA
>JAQRHT010000034.1:0-7500 GCA_028571685.1 Heterohyrax brucei
CCAAGTATAAGTACAAGAAAATAAGAGAGACTTAGAAAACTGGTAAAACCTACATTGTTGATAGAGTTGGGAGTACTTAGCACTGTGAAAACAGCACTTTCGCACAAAGAAATCTACTTCTCTAAGACCGGGAAACAGTGAACAGAGAATGTATGAGTTTCTCAAGATTGGTAACAGATAGAAGCAAGAGAAAGTACACAGTGATTCATCTACCTAGAAAAGTTACAGAGGTTTACACAGAGAATTCCAAGTATAAGTACAAGAAAATAAGAGAGAGTTGGAAAACTGGTAAAACCTACATTGTTGATAGAGTTGGGAGTACTTAGCACTGTGAAAACAGCGCTTTCGCACAAAGAAATCTACTTCCCTAAGAACGCAAAACAGTGAACAGAGAATGTATGAGTTTCTCAAGATTGGCAACAGATAGAAGCTAGACAAAGTACACAGTGATTCATCTACCTAGAGAAATTACAGAGGTTTACACAGAGAATTCCAAGTATAAGTACAAGAAAATAAGAGACCCTTAGAAAACTGGTAAAACCTACATTGTTGATAGCGTTGGGAGTACTTAGCACTGTGAAAACAGCACTTTCGCACAAAGAAATCTACTTCTCTAAGACCGGGAAACAGTGAATAGAGAATGTATGAGTTTCTCAAGATTGGTAACAGATAGAAGCAAGAGAAAGTACACAGTGATTCATCTACCTAGAGAAGTTACAGAGGTTTACGCAGAGAATTCCAAGTATAAGTACAAGAAAATAAGAGAGAGTTGGAAAACCGGTAAAACCTACATTGTTGATAGAGTTGGGAGTACTTAGCACTGTGAAAACAGCACTCTCGCACAAAGAAATCTACTTCTCTAAGAACGCAAAACAGTGAACAGAGAATGTATGAGTTTCTCAAGATTGGTAACAGATAGAAGCAAGAGAAAGTACCCAGTGATTCATCTACCTAGAGAAGTTACAGTGGTTTACACAGAGAATTCCAAGTATAAGTACAAGAAAATAAGTGAGAGTTGGGGTTAGGGTTAGGGTTAGGGTTAGGGTTAGGGTTAGGGTTAGGGCTAGGGCTAGGGCTAGGGCTAGGGCTAGGGCTAGGGCTAGGGCTAGGGCTAGGGCTAGGGCTAGGGCTAGGGCTAGGGCTAGGGCTAGGGCTAGGGCTAGGGCTAGGGCTAGGGCTAGGGCTAGGTCTAGGGCTAGGGCTAGGGCTAGGGCTAGGGCTAGGGCTAGGGCTAGGGCTAGGGCTAGGGCTAGGGCTAGGGCTAGGGCTAGGGCTAGGGCTAGGGCTAGGGCTAGGGCTAGGGCTAGGGCTAGGGCTAGGGCTAGGGCTAGGGCTAGGGCTAGGGCTAGGGTTAGGGTTAGGGTTAGGGTTAGGGTTAGGGTTAGGGTTAGGGTTAGGGTTAGGGTTAGGGTTAGGGTTAGGGTTAGGGTTAGGGTTAGGGTTAGGGTTAGGGTTAGGGTTAGGGTTAGGGTTAGGGTTAGGGTTAGGGTTAGGGTTAGGGTTAGGGTTAGGGTTAGGGTTAGGGTTAGGGTTAGGGTTAGGGTTAGGGTTAGGGTTAGGGTTAGGGTTAGGGTTAGGGTTAGGGTTAGGGTTAGGGTTAGGGTTAGGGTTAGGGTTAGAGAAAGTACACAGTGATTCATCTACCTAGAGAAGTTACAGAGGTTTACGCAGAGAATTCCAAGTATAAGTACAAGAAAATAAGAGAGACTTAGAAAACTGGTAAAACCTACATTGTTGATAGAGTTGGGAGTACTTAGCACTGTGAAAACAGCACTTTCGCACAAAGAAATCTACTTCTCTAAGACCGGGAAACAGTGAACAGAGAATGTATGAGTTTCTCAAGATTGGTAACAGATAGAAGCAAGAGAAAGTACACAGTGATTCATCTACCTAGAAAACTTACAGAGGTTTACACAGAGAATTCCAAGTATAAGTACAAGAAAATAAGAGAGAGTTGGAAAACTGGTAAAACCTACATTGTTGATAGAGTTGGGAGTACTTAGCACTGTGAAAACAGCGCTTTCGCACAAAGAAATCTACTTCCCTAAGAACGCAAAACAGTGAACAGAGAATGTATGAGTTTCTCAAGATTGGTAACAGATAGAAGCTAGACAAAGTACACAGTGATTCATCTACCTAGAGAAATTACAGAGGTTTACACAGAGAATTCCAAGTATAAGTACAAGAAAATAAGAGACCCTTAGAAAACTGGTAAAACCTACATTGTTGATAGCGTTGGGAGTACTTAGCACTGTGAAAACAGCACTTTCGCACAAAGAAATCTACTTCTCTAAGACCGGGAAACAGTGAATAGAGAATGTATGAGTTTCTCAAGATTGGTAACAGATAGAAGCAAGAGAAAGTACACAGTGATTCATCTACCTAGAGAAGTTACAGAGGTTTACACAGAGAATTCCAAGTATAAGTACAAAAAAATAAGAGAAACTTAGAAAACTGGTAAAACCTACATTGTTGATAAAGTTGGGAGTACTTAGCACTGTGAAAACAGCACTCTCGCACAAAGAAATCTACTTCTCTAAGAACGCAAAACAGTGAACAGAGAATGTATGAGTTTCTCAAGATTGGTAACAGATAGAAGCAAGAGAAAGTACACAGTGATTCATCTACCTAGAGAAGTTACAGTGGTTTACACAGAGAATTCCAAGTATAAGTACAAGAAAATAAGTGAGAGTTGGGGTTAGGGTTAGGGTTAGGGTTAGGGTTAGGGTTAGGGTTAGGGTTAGGGTTAGGGTTAGGGCTAGGGTTAGGGCTAGGGCTAGGGCTAGGGCTAGGGCTAGGGCTAGGGCTAGGGCTAGGGCTAGGGCTAGGGCTAGGGCTAGGGCTAGGGCTAGGGCTAGGGCTAGGGCTAGGGCTAGGGCTAGGGCTAGGGCTAGGGCTAGGGCTAGGGCTAGGGCTAGGGCTAGGGCTAGGGCTAGGGCTAGGGCTAGGGCTAGGGCTAGGGCTAGGGCTAGGGCTAGGGCTAGGGCTAGGGCTAGGGCTAGGGCTAGGGCTAGGGCTAGGGCTAGGGCTAGGGCTAGGGCTAGGGCTAGGGCTAGGGCTAGGGCTAGGGCTAGGGCTAGGGCTAGGGCTAGGGCTAGGGCTAGGGCTAGGGCTAGGGCTAGGGCTAGGGCTAGGGCTAGGGCTAGGGCTAGGGCTAGGGCTAGGGCTAGGGCTAGGGCTAGGGCTAGGGCTAGGGCTAGGGCTAGGGCTAGGGCTAGGGCTAGGGCTAGGGCTAGGGCTAGGGCTAGGGCTAGGGCTAGGGCTAGGGCTAGGGCTAGGGCTAGGGCTAGGGCTAGGGCTAGGGCTAGGGCTAGGGCTAGGGCTAGGGCTAGGGCTAGGGCTAGGGCTAGGGCTAGGGCTAGGGCTAGGGCTAGGGCTAGGGCTAGGGCTAGGGCTAGGGCTAGGGCTAGGGCTAGGGCTAGGGCTAGGGCTAGGGCTAGGGCTAGGGCTAGGGCTAGGGCTAGGGCTAGGGCTAGGGCTAGGGCTAGGGCTAGGGCTAGGGCTAGGGCTAGGGCTAGGGCTAGGGCTAGGGCTAGGGCTAGGGCTAGGGCTAGGGCTAGGGCTAGGGCTAGGGCTAGGGCTAGGGCTAGGGCTAGGGCTAGGGCTAGGGCTAGGGCTAGGGCTAGGGCTAGGGCTAGGGCTAGGGCTAGGGCTAGGGCTAGGGCTAGGGCTAGGGCTAGGGCTAGGGCTAGGGCTAGGGCTAGGGCTAGGGCTAGGGCTAGGGCTAGGGCTAGGGCTAGGGCTAGGGCTAGGGCTAGGGCTAGGGCTAGGGCTAGGGCTAGGGCTAGGGCTAGGGCTAGGGCTAGGGCTAGGGCTAGGGCTAGGGCTAGGGCTAGGGCTAGGGCTAGGGCTAGGGCTAGGGCTAGGGCTAGGGCTAGGGCTAGGGCTAGGGCTAGGGCTAGGGCTAGGGCTAGGGCTAGGGCTAGGGCTAGGGCTAGGGCTAGGGCTAGGGCTAGGGCTAGGGCTAGGGCTAGGGCTAGGGCTAGGGCTAGGGCTAGGGCTAGGGCTAGGGCTAGGGCTAGGGCTAGGGCTAGGGCTAGGGCTAGGGCTAGGGCTAGGGCTAGGGCTAGGGCTAGGGCTAGGGCTAGGGCTAGGGCTAGGGCTAGGGCTAGGGCTAGGGCTAGGGCTAGGGCTAGGGCTAGGGCTAGGGCTAGGGCTAGGGCTAGGGCTAGGGCTAGGGCTAGGGCTAGGGCTAGGGCTAGGGCTAGGGCTAGGGCTAGGGCTAGGGCTAGGGCTAGGGCTAGGGCTAGGGCTAGGGCTAGGGCTAGGGCTAGGGCTAGGGCTAGGGCTAGGGCTAGGGCTAGGGCTAGGGCTAGGGCTAGGGCTAGGGCTAGGGCTAGGGCTAGGGCTAGGGCTAGGGCTAGGGCTAGGGCTAGGGCTAGGGCTAGGGCTAGGGCTAGGGCTAGGGCTAGGGCTAGGGCTAGGGCTAGGGCTAGGGCTAGGGCTAGGGCTAGGGCTAGGGCTAGGGCTAGGGCTAGGGCTAGGGCTAGGGCTAGGGCTAGGGCTAGGGCTAGGGCTAGGGCTAGGGCTAGGGCTAGGGCTAGGGCTAGGGCTAGGGCTAGGGCTAGGGCTAGGGCTAGGGCTAGGGCTAGGGCTAGGGCTAGGGCTAGGGCTAGGGCTAGGGCTAGGGCTAGGGCTAGGGCTAGGGCTAGGGCTAGGGCTAGGGCTAGGGCTAGGGCTAGGGCTAGGGCTAGGGCTAGGGCTAGGGCTAGGGCTAGGGCTAGGGCTAGGGCTAGGGCTAGGGCTAGGGCTAGGGCTAGGGCTAGGGCTAGGGCTAGGGCTAGGGCTAGGGCTAGGGCTAGGGCTAGGGCTAGGGCTAGGGCTAGGGCTAGGGCTAGGGCTAGGGCTAGGGCTAGGGCTAGGGCTAGGGCTAGGGCTAGGGCTAGGGCTAGGGCTAGGGCTAGGGCTAGGGCTAGGGCTAGGGCTAGGGCTAGGGCTAGGGCTAGGGCTAGGGCTAGGGCTAGGGCTAGGGCTAGGGCTAGGGCTAGGGCTAGGGCTAGGGCTAGGGCTAGGGCTAGGGCTAGGGCTAGGGCTAGGGCTAGGGCTAGGGCTAGGGCTAGGGCTAGGGCTAGGGCTAGGGCTAGGGCTAGGGCTAGGGCTAGGGCTAGGGCTAGGGCTAGGGCTAGGGCTAGGGCTAGGGCTAGGGCTAGGGCTAGGGCTAGGGCTAGGGCTAGGGCTAGGGCTAGGGCTAGGGCTAGGGCTAGGGCTAGGGCTAGGGCTAGGGCTAGGGCTAGGGCTAGGGCTAGGGCTAGGGCTAGGGCTAGGGCTAGGGCTAGGGCTAGGGCTAGGGCTAGGGCTAGGGCTAGGGCTAGGGCTAGGGCTAGGGCTAGGGCTAGGGCTAGGGCTAGGGCTAGGGCTAGGGCTAGGGCTAGGGCTAGGGCTAGGGCTAGGGCTAGGGCTAGGGCTAGGGCTAGGGCTAGGGCTAGGGCTAGGGCTAGGGCTAGGGCTAGGGCTAGGGCTAGGGCTAGGGCTAGGGCTAGGGCTAGGGCTAGGGCTAGGGCTAGGGCTAGGGCTAGGGCTAGGGCTAGGGCTAGGGCTAGGGCTAGGGCTAGGGCTAGGGCTAGGGCTAGGGCTAGGGCTAGGGCTAGGGCTAGGGCTAGGGCTAGGGCTAGGGCTAGGGCTAGGGCTAGGGCTAGGGCTAGGGCTAGGGCTAGGGCTAGGGCTAGGGCTAGGGCTAGGGCTAGGGCTAGGGCTAGGGCTAGGGCTAGGGCTAGGGCTAGGGCTAGGGCTAGGGCTAGGGCTAGGGCTAGGGCTAGGGCTAGGGCTAGGGCTAGGGCTAGGGCTAGGGCTAGGGCTAGGGCTAGGGCTAGGGCTAGGGCTAGGGCTAGGGCTAGGGCTAGGGCTAGGGCTAGGGCTAGGGCTAGGGCTAGGGCTAGGGCTAGGGCTAGGGCTAGGGCTAGGGCTAGGGCTAGGGCTAGGGCTAGGGCTAGGGCTAGGGCTAGGGCTAGGGCTAGGGCTAGGGCTAGGGCTAGGGCTAGGGCTAGGGCTAGGGCTAGGGCTAGGGCTAGGGCTAGGGCTAGGGCTAGGGCTAGGGCTAGGGCTAGGGCTAGGGCTAGGGCTAGGGCTAGGGCTAGGGCTAGGGCTAGGGCTAGGGCTAGGGCTAGGGCTAGGGCTAGGGCTAGGGCTAGGGCTAGGGCTAGGGCTAGGGCTAGGGCTAGGGCTAGGGCTAGGGCTAGGGCTAGGGCTAGGGCTAGGGCTAGGGCTAGGGCTAGGGCTAGGGCTAGGGCTAGGGCTAGGGCTAGGGCTAGGGCTAGGGCTAGGGCTAGGGCTAGGGCTAGGGCTAGGGCTAGGGCTAGGGCTAGGGCTAGGGCTAGGGCTAGGGCTAGGGTTAGGGCTAGGGCTAGGGCTAGGGCTAGGGTTAGGGTTAGGGTTAGGGTTAGGGTTAGCGTTAGGGTTAGGGTTAGGGTTAGGGTTAGGGTTAGGGTTAGGGTTAGGGTTAGGGTTAGGGTTAGGGTTAGGGTTAGGGTTAGGGTTAGGGTTAGGGTTAGGGTTAGGGTTAGGGTTAGGGTTAGGGTTAGGGTTAGGGTTAGGGTTAGGCTTAGGGTTAGGGTTAGGCTTAGGGTTAGGCTTAGGGTTAGGGTTAGGGTTAGGGTTAGGGTTAGGGTTAGGGTTAGGGTTAGGGTTAGGGTTAGGGTTAGGGTTAGGGTTAGGGTTAGGGTTAGGGTTAGGGTTAGGGTTAGGGTTAGGGTTAGGGTTAGGGTTAGGGTTAGGGTTAGGGTTAGGGTTAGGGTTAGGGTTAGGGTTAGGGTTAGGGTTAGGGTTAGGGTTAGGGTTAGGGTTAGAGAAAGTACACAGTGATTCATCTACCTAGAGAAGTTACAGAGGTTTACGCAGAGAATTCCAAGTATAAGTACAAGAAAATAAGAGAGAGTTGGAAAACCGGTAAAACCTACATTGTTGATAGAGTTGGGAGTACTTAGCACTGTGAAAACAGCACTCTCGCACAAAGAAATCTACTTCTCTAAGAACGCAAAACAGTGAACAGAGAATGTATGAGTTTCTCAAGATTGGTAACAGATAGAAGCAAGAGAAAGTACCCAGTGATTCATCTACCTAGAGAAGTTACAGTGGTTTACACAGAGAATTCCAAGTATAAGTACAAGAAAATAAGTGAGAGTTGGGGTTAGGGTTAGGGTTAGGGTTAGGGTTAGGGTTAGGGTTAGGGCTAGGGCTAGGGCTAGGGCTAGGGCTAGGGCTAGGGCTAGGGCTAGGGCTAGGGCTAGGGCTAGGGCTAGGGCTAGGGCTAGGGCTAGGGCTAGGGCTAGGGCTAGGGCTAGGGCTAGGGCTAGGGCTAGGGCTAGGGCTAGGGCTAGGGCTAGGGCTAGGGCTAGGGCTAGGGCTAGGGCTAGGGCTAGGGCTAGGGCTAGGGCTAGGGCTAGGGCTAGGGCTAGGGCTAGGGCTAGGGCTAGGGCTAGGGCTAGGGCTAGGGCTAGGGCTAGGGCTAGGGCTAGGGCTAGGGCTAGGGCTAGGGCTAGGGCTAGGGCTAGGGCTAGGGCTAGG
>JAQRHT010000034.1:12500-17500 GCA_028571685.1 Heterohyrax brucei
GGGCTAGGGCTAGGGCTAGGGCTAGGGCTAGGGCTAGGGCTAGGGCTAGGGCTAGGGCTAGGGCTAGGGCTAGGGCTAGGGCTAGGGCTAGGGCTAGGGCTAGGGCTAGGGCTAGGGCTAGGGCTAGGGCTAGGGCTAGGGCTAGGGCTAGGGCTAGGGCTAGGGCTAGGGCTAGGGCTAGGGCTAGGGCTAGGGCTAGGGCTAGGGCTAGGGCTAGGGCTAGGGCTAGGGCTAGGGCTAGGGCTAGGGCTAGGGCTAGGGCTAGGGCTAGGGCTAGGGCTAGGGCTAGGGCTAGGGCTAGGGCTAGGGCTAGGGCTAGGGCTAGGGTTAGGGTTAGGGTTAGGGTTAGGGTTAGGGTTAGGGTTAGGGTTAGGGTTAGGGTTAGGGTTAGGGTTAGGGTTAGGGTTAGGGTTAGGGTTAGGGTTAGGGTTAGGGTTAGGGTTAGGGTTAGGGTTAGGGTTAGGGTTAGGGTTAGGGTTAGGGTTAGGGTTAGGGTTAGGGTTAGGGTTAGGGTTAGGGTTAGGGTTAGGGTTAGGGTTAGGGTTAGGGTTAGGGTTAGGGTTAGGGTTAGGGTTAGGGTTAGGGTTAGGGTTAGGGTTAGAGAAAGTACACAGTGATTCATCTACCTAGAGAAGTTACAGAGGTTTACGCAGAGAATTCCAAGTATAAGTACAAGAAAATAAGAGAGACTTAGAAAACTGGTAAAACCTACATTGTTGATAGAGTTGGGAGTACTTAGCACTGTGAAAACAGCACTTTCGCACAAAGAAATCTACTTCTCTAAGACCGGGAAACAGTGAACAGAGAATGTATGAGTTTCTCAAGATTGGTAACAGATAGAAGCAAGAGAAAGTACACAGTGATTCATCTACCTAGAAAACTTACAGAGGTTTACACAGAGAATTCCAAGTATAAGTACAAGAAAATAAGAGAGAGTTGGAAAACTGGTAAAACCTACATTGTTGATAGAGTTGGGAGTACTTAGCACTGTGAAAACAGCGCTTTCGCACAAAGAAATCTACTTCCCTAAGAACGCAAAACAGTGAACAGAGAATGTATGAGTTTCTCAAGATTGGTAACAGATAGAAGCTAGACAAAGTACACAGTGATTCATCTACCTAGAGAAATTACAGAGGTTTACACAGAGAATTCCAAGTATAAGTACAAGAAAATAAGAGACCCTTAGAAAACTGGTAAAACCTACATTGTTGATAGCGTTGGGAGTACTTAGCACTGTGAAAACAGCACTTTCGCACAAAGAAATCTACTTCTCTAAGACCGGGAAACAGTGAATAGAGAATGTATGAGTTTCTCAAGATTGGTAACAGATAGAAGCAAGAGAAAGTACACAGTGATTCATCTACCTAGAGAAGTTACAGAGGTTTACACAGAGAATTCCAAGTATAAGTACAAAAAAATAAGAGAAACTTAGAAAACTGGTAAAACCTACATTGTTGATAAAGTTGGGAGTACTTAGCACTGTGAAAACAGCACTCTCGCACAAAGAAATCTACTTCTCTAAGAACGCAAAACAGTGAACAGAGAATGTATGAGTTTCTCAAGATTGGTAACAGATAGAAGCAAGAGAAAGTACACAGTGATTCATCTACCTAGAGAAGTTACAGTGGTTTACACAGAGAATTCCAAGTATAAGTACAAGAAAATAAGTGAGAGTTGGGGTTAGGGTTAGGGTTAGGGTTAGGGTTAGGGCTAGGGTTAGGGCTAGGGCTAGGGCTAGGGCCAGGGCTAGGGCTAGGGCCAGGGCTAGGGCCAGGGCCAGGGCCAGGGCCAGGGCCAGGGCCAGGGCCAGGGCCAGGGCCAGGGCCAGGGCCAGGGCCAGGGCCAGGGCCAGGGCCAGGGCCAGGGCCAGGGCCAGGGCCAGGGCCAGGGCCAGGGCCAGGGCCAGGGCCAGGGCCAGGGCCAGGGCCAGGGCCAGGGCCAGGGCCAGGGCCAGGGCCAGGGCCAGGGCCAGGGCCAGGGCCAGGGCCAGGGCCAGGGCCAGGGCCAGGGCCAGGGCCAGGGCCAGGGCCAGGGCCAGGGCCAGGGCCAGGGCCAGGGCCAGGGCCAGGGCCAGGGCCAGGGCCAGGGCCAGGGCCAGGGCCAGGGCCAGGGCCAGGGCCAGGGCCAGGGCCAGGGCCAGGGCCAGGGCCAGGGCCAGGGCCAGGGCCAGGGCCAGGGCCAGGGCCAGGGCCAGGGCCAGGGCCAGGGCCAGGGCCAGGGCCAGGGCCAGGGCCAGGGCCAGGGCCAGGGCCAGGGCCAGGGCCAGGGCCAGGGCCAGGGCCAGGGCCAGGGCCAGGGCCAGGGCCAGGGCCAGGGCCAGGGCCAGGGCCAGGGCCAGGGCCAGGGCCAGGGCCAGGGCCAGGGCCAGGGCCAGGGCCAGGGCCAGGGCCAGGGCCAGGGCCAGGGCCAGGGCCAGGGCCAGGGCCAGGGCCAGGGCCAGGGCCAGGGCCAGGGCCAGGGCCAGGGCCAGGGCCAGGGCCAGGGCCAGGGCCAGGGCCAGGGCCAGGGCCAGGGCCAGGGCCAGGGCCAGGGCCAGGGCCAGGGCCAGGGCCAGGGCCAGGGCCAGGGCCAGGGCCAGGGCCAGGGCCAGGGCCAGGGCCAGGGCCAGGGCCAGGGCCAGGGCCAGGGCCAGGGCCAGGGCCAGGGCCAGGGCCAGGGCCAGGGCCAGGGCCAGGGCCAGGGCCAGGGCCAGGGCCAGGGCCAGGGCCAGGGCCAGGGCCAGGGCCAGGGCCAGGGCCAGGGCCAGGGCCAGGGCCAGGGCCAGGGCCAGGGCCAGGGCCAGGGCCAGGGCCAGGGCCAGGGCCAGGGCCAGGGCCAGGGCCAGGGCCAGGGCCAGGGCCAGGGCCAGGGCCAGGGCCAGGGCCAGGGCCAGGGCCAGGGCCAGGGCCAGGGCCAGGGCCAGGGCCAGGGCCAGGGCCAGGGCCAGGGCCAGGGCCAGGGCCAGGGCCAGGGCCAGGGCCAGGGCCAGGGCCAGGGCCAGGGCCAGGGCCAGGGCCAGGGCCAGGGCCAGGGCCAGGGCCAGGGCCAGGGCCAGGGCCAGGGCCAGGGCCAGGGCCAGGGCCAGGGCCAGGGCCAGGGCCAGGGCCAGGGCCAGGGCCAGGGCCAGGGCCAGGGCCAGGGCCAGGGCCAGGGCCAGGGCCAGGGCCAGGGCCAGGGCCAGGGCCAGGGCCAGGGCCAGGGCCAGGGCCAGGGCCAGGGCCAGGGCCAGGGCCAGGGCCAGGGCCAGGGCCAGGGCCAGGGCCAGGGCCAGGGCCAGGGCCAGGGCCAGGGCCAGGGCCAGGGCCAGGGCCAGGGCCAGGGCCAGGGCCAGGGCCAGGGCCAGGGCCAGGGCCAGGGCTAGGGCTAGGGCTAGGGCTAGGGCTAGGGCTAGGGCTAGGGCTAGGGCTAGGGCTAGGGCTAGGGCTAGGGCTAGGGCTAGGGCTAGGGCTAGGGCTAGGGCTAGGGCTAGGGCTAGGGCTAGGGCTAGGGCTAGGGCTAGGGCTAGGGCTAGGGCTAGGGCTAGGGCTAGGGCTAGGGCTAGGGCTAGGGCTAGGGCTAGGGCTAGGGCTAGGGCTAGGGCTAGGGCTAGGGCTAGGGCTAGGGCTAGGGCTAGGGCTAGGGCTAGGGCTAGGGCTAGGGCTAGGGCTAGGGCTAGGGCTAGGGCTAGGGCTAGGGCTAGGGCTAGGGCTAGGGCTAGGGCTAGGGCTAGGGCTAGGGCTAGGGCTAGGGCTAGGGCTAGGGCTAGGGCTAGGGCTAGGGCTAGGGCTAGGGTTAGGGTTAGGGTTAGGGTTAGGGTTAGGGTTAGGGTTAGGGTTAGGGTTAGGGTTAGGGTTAGGGTTAGGGTTAGGGTTAGGGTTAGGGTTAGGGTTAGGGTTAGGGTTAGGGTTAGGGTTAGGGTTAGGGTTAGGGTTAGGGTTAGGGTTAGGGTTAGGGTTAGGGTTAGGGTTAGGGTTAGGGTTAGGGTTAGGGTTAGGGTTAGGGTTAGGGTTAGGGTTAGGGTTAGGGTTAGGGTTAGGGTTAGGGTTAGGGTTAGGGTTAGGGTTAGAGAAAGTACACAGTGATTCATCTACCTAGAGAAGTTACAGAGGTTTACGCAGAGAATTCCAAGTATAAGTACAAGAAAATAAGAGAGACTTAGAAAACTGGTAAAACCTACATTGTTGATAGAGTTGGGAGTACTTAGCACTGTGAAAACAGCACTTTCGCACAAAGAAATCTACTTCTCTAAGACCGGGAAACAGTGAACAGAGAATGTATGAGTTTCTCAAGATTGGTAACAGATACAAGCAAGAGAAAGTACACAGTGATTCATCTACCTAGAAAAGTTACAGAGGTTTACACAGAGAATTCCAAGTATAAGTACAAGAAAATAAGAGAGAGTTGGAAAACTGGTAAAACCTACATTGTTGATAGAGTTGGGAGTACTTAGCACTGTGAAAACAGCGCTTTCGCACAAAGAAATCTACTTCCCTAAGAACGCAAAACAGTGAACAGAGAATGTATGAGTTTCTCAAGATTGGTAACAGATAGAAGCTAGACAAAGTACACAGTGATTCATCTACCTAGAGAAATTACAGAGGTTTACACAGAGAATTCCAAGTATAAGTACAAGAAAATAAGAGACCCTTAGAAAACTGGTAAAACCTACATTGTTGATAGCGTTGGGAGTACTTAGCACTGTGAAAACAGCACTTTCGCACAAAGAAATCTACTTCTCTAAGACCGGGAAACAGTGAATAGAGAATGTATGAGTTTCTCAAGATTGGTAACAGATAGAAGCAAGAGAAAGTACACAGTGATTCATCTACCTAGAGAAGTTACAGAGGTTTACACAGAGAATTCCAAGTATAAGTACAAAAAAATAAGAGAAACTTAGAAAACTGGTAAAACCTACATTGTTGATAAAGTTGGGAGTACTTAGCACTGTGAAAACAGCACTCTCGCACAAAGAAATCTACTTCTCTAAGAACGCAAAACAGTGAACAGAGAATGTATGAGTTTCTCAAGATTGGTAACAGATA
>JAQRHT010000035.1:0-32295 GCA_028571685.1 Heterohyrax brucei
CAAACTTGAGAAACTCATACATTCTCTGTTCACTGTTTCACGGACTTAGAGAACTAAATTTCCTTCGGCGAAAGTGCTGTTTTCACAGTGCTAAGTACTCCGAACTCTATGAACAATGTAGGTTTTACCAGTTTTCTAAGTCTCTCTTATTTTCTTGTACTTATCCTTGGAATTCTCTGTGTAAACCTCTGTAACTTTTCTAGTTAGATGAATCACTCTGTACTTTCGCTTGTTTCTATCTGTTACCAAACTTGAGAAACTCATACATTCTCTGTTCACTGTTTCACGGACTTAGAGAACTAAATTTCCGTCGGCGAAATTGCTATTTTCACAGTGCTAAGTACTCCCAACTCTATCAACAATGTAGGTTTTACCAGTTTTCTAAGTCTCTCTTATTTTCTTGTACTTATACTGGGAATTCTCTGTGTAAACCTCTGTAACTTTTCTAGGTAGATGAATCACTGTGTACTTTCGCTTGTTTCTATCTGTTACCGAACTTCAGAAACTCATACATTCTCTGTTCACTGTTTCACGGACTTAGAGAACTAAATTTCCTTCGGCGAAAGTGCTGTTTTCACAGTGCTAAGTACTCCCAACTCTATCAACAATGTAGGTTTTACCAGTTTTCTAAGTCTCTCTTATTTTCTTGTACTTATACTTGGAATTCTATGTGTAAACCATCTCTAACTTCTTTAGGTATGTGAATCACTGTGTACTTTCTCTTGTTTCTATCTGTTACCAATCTGGAGAAAACTCATACATTCTCTGTTCACTGTCTCCCAGTGTTAAAGAAGTAGATTTCTTACTGCGAAAGTGCTGTTTTCACAGTGCTAAGTACTCCCAACTCTATTAACAATGTAGGTTTTACCAGTTTTCTAAGTATCTCTTATTTTCTTGTACTTATCCTTGAAATTCTCTGTGTAAACCTCTGTAACTTTTCTAGGTAGATGAATCACTGTGTACTTTCGCTTGTTTCTATCTGTTTCCAAACTTGAGAAACTCATACATTCTGTGTTCACTGTTTCACGGACTTAGAGAACTAAATTTCCTTCGGCGAAAGTGCTGTTTTCACAGTGCTAAGTACTCCCAACTCTATCAACAATGTAGGTTTTACCAGTTTCCTAAGTCTCTCTTATTTTCTTGTACTTATTCTTGGAATTCTCTGTGTAAACCACTGTAACGTCTCTAGGTAGATGAATCACTGTGTACTTTCTCTTGTTTCTATCTGTTACCAATCTTGAGAAACTCATACATTCTCTGTTCACTGTTTCCCAGTGTTAGAGAAGTAGATTTCTTTCTGCGAAAGTGCTGTTTTCACAGTGCAAAGTACTCCCAACTCTATCAACAATGTAGGTTTTACCAGTTTTCTAAGTCCTCTCTTATTTTCTTGTACTTATCCTTGGAATTCTCTGTGTAAACTCTGTAACTTTTCTAGGTAGATGAATCACTGTGTACTTTCGCTTGTTTATATCTGTTACCAAACTTGAGAAACTCATACATTCTCTGTTCACTGTTTCACGGACTTAGAGAACTAAATTTCTTTCGGCGAAAGTGCTGTTTTCACAGTGCTAAGTACTCACAACTCTATCAACAATGTGGGTTTTACCAGTTTTCTACGTCTCTCTTATTTTGTTGTACTTATACTTGGAATTCTCTGTGTAAACCTCTGTAACTTCTCTAGGTAGATGAATCACTGTGTACTTTCTCTTGTTTCTATCTGTTACCAATATTGAGAAACCCATGCATTCTCTGTTCACTGTTTCCAGTCTTAGAGAAGTAGATTACTTTCTGCGAAAGTGCTGTTTTCACAGTGCTAAGTACTCCCAACTCTATCAACAATGTAGGTTTTACCAGTTATTCTAAGTCTCTCTTATTTTCTTGTACTTATCCTTGGAATTCTCTGTGTATACCACTGTAACGTCTCTAGGTAGATGAATCACTGTGTACTTTCTCTTGTTTCTATCTGTTACCAATCTTGAGAAACTCATACATTCTCTGTTCACTGTTTCCCAGTGTTAGAGAAGTAGATTTCTTTCTGCGAAAGTGCTGTTTTCACAGTGCAAAGTACTCCCAACTCTATCAACAATGTAGGTTTTACCAGTTTTCTAAGTCTCTCTTATTTTCTTGTACTTATCCTTGGAATTCTCTGTGTAAACCTCTGTAACTTTTCTAGGTAGATGAATCACTGTGTACTTTCGCTTGTTTATATCTGTTACCAAACTTGAGAAACTCATACATTCTCTGTTCACTGTTTCACGGACTTAGAGAACTAAATTTCTTTCGGCGAAAGTGCAGTTTTCACAGTGCTATGTACTCACAACTCTATCAACAATGTGGGTTTTACCAGTTTTCTACGTCTCTCTTATTTTGTTGTACTTATACTTGAAATTCTCTGTGTAAACCTCTGTAACTTCTCTAGGTAGATGAATCACTGTGTACTTTCTCTTGTTCTATCTGTTACCAATATTGAGAAACCCATGCATTCTCTGTTCACTGTTTCCCAGTCTTAGAGAAGTAGATTACTTTCTGCGAAAGTGCTGTTTTCACAGTGCTAAGTACTCCCAACTCTATCAACAATGTAGGTTTTACCAGTTTTCTAAGTCTCTCTTATTTTCTTGTACTTATACTTGGTTTTCTCTGTGTAAACCTCTGTAGCTTTTCTAGGTAGATGAATCAGTGTGTACTTTCGCTTGTTTCTATCTGTTACCAATCTTGAGAAACTCATACATTCTCTGTTCACTGTCTCCCAGTGTTAGAGAAGTAGATTTCTTACTGCGAAAGTGCTGTTTTCACAGTGCTAAGTACTCCCAACTCTATTAACAATGTAGGTTTTACAAGTTTTCTAAGTCTCTCTTATTTTCTTGTACTTATCCTTGGAATTCTCTGTGTAAACCTCTGTAACTTTTCTAGGTAGATGAATCACTGTGTACTTTCACTTGTTTCTATCTGTTACCAAACTTGAGAAACTCATACATTCTCTGTTCACTGTTTCACGGACTTAGAGAACTAAATTTCCTTCGGCGAAAGTGCTGTTTTCACAGTGCTAAGTACTCCGAACTCTATGAACAATGTAGGTTTTACCAGTTTTCTAAGTCTCTCTTATTTTCTTGTACTTATCCTTGGAATTCTCTGTGTAAACCTCTGTAACTTTTCTAGTTAGATGAATCACTCTGTACTTTCGCTTGTTTCTATCTGTTACCAAACTTGAGAAACTCATACATTCTCTGTTCACTGTTTCACGGACTTAGAGAACTAAATTCCGTCGGCGAAATTGCTATTTTCACAGTGCTAAGTACTCCCAACTCTATCAACAATGTAGGTTTTACCAGTTTTCTAAGTCTCTCTTATTTTCTTGTACTTATACTGGGAATTCTCTGTGTAAACCTCTGTAACTTTTCTAGGTAGATGAATCACTGTGTACTTTCGCTTGTTTCTATCTGTTACCGAACTTCAGAAACTCATACATTCTCTGTTCACTGTTTCACGGACTTAGAGAACTAAATTTCCTTCGGCGAAAGTGCTGTTTTCACAGTGCTAAGTACTCCCAACTCTATCAACAATGTAGGTTTTACCAGTTTTCTAAGTCTCTCTTATTTTCTTGTACTTATACTTGGAATTCTATGTGTAAACCATCTCTAACTTCTTTAGGTATGTGAATCACTGTGTACTTTCTCTTGTTTCTATCTGTTACCAATCTGGAGAAACTCATACATTCTCTGTTCACTGTCTCCCAGTGTTAGAGAAGTAGATTTCTTACTGCGAAAGTGCTGTTTTCACAGTGCTAAGTACTCCCAACTCTATTAACAATGTAGGTTTTACCAGTTTTCTAAGTATCTCTTATTTTCTTGTACTTATCCTTGAAATTCTCTGTGTAAACCTCTGTAACTTTTCTAGGTAGATGAATCACTGTGTACTTTCGCTTGTTTCTATCTGTTTCCAAACTTGAGAAACTCATACATTCTGTGTTCACTGTTTCACGGACTTAGAGAACTAAATTTCCTTCGGCGAAAGTGCTGTTTTCACAGTGCTAAGTACTGCCAACTCTATCAACAATGTAGGTTTTACCAGTTTTCTAAGTCTCTCTTATTTTCTTGTACTTATTCTTGGAATTCTCTGTGTAAACCACTGTAACGTCTCTAGGTAGATGAATCACTGTGTACTTTCTCTTGTTTCTATCTGTTACCAATCTTGAGAAACTCATACATTCTCTGTTCACTGTTTCCCAGTGTTAGAGAAGTAGATTTCTTTCTGCGAAAGTGCTGTTTTCACAGTGCAAAGTACTCCCAACTCTATCAACAATGTAGGTTTTACCAGTTTTCTAAGTCTCTCTTATTTTCTTGTACTTATCCTTGGAATTCTCTGTGTAAACCTCTGTAACTTTTCTAGGTAGATGAATCACTGTGTACTTTCGCTTGTTTATATCTGTTACCAAACTTGAGAAACTCATACATTCTCTGTTCACTGTTTCACGGACTTAGAGAACTAAATTTCTTTCGGCGAAAGTGCTGTTTTCACAGTGCTAAGTACTCACAACTCTATCAACAATGTGGGTTTTACCAGTTTTCTACGTCTCTCTTATTTTGTTGTACTTATACTTGGAATTCTCTGTGTAAACCTCTGTAACTTCTCTAGGTAGATGAATCACTGTGTACTTTCTCTTGTTTCTATCTGTTACCAATATTGAGAAACCCATGCATTCTCTGTTCACTGTTTCCCAGTCTTAGAGAAGTAGATTACTTTCTGCGAAAGTGCTGTTTTCACAGTGCTAAGTACTCCCAACTCTATCAACAATGTAGGTTTTACCAGTTTTCTAAGTCTCTCTTATTTTCTTGTACTTATCCTTGGAATTCTCTGTGTATACCACTGTAACGTCTCTAGGTAGATGAATCACTGTGTACTTTCTCTTGTTTCTATCTGTTACCAATCTTGAGAAACTCATACATTCTCTGTTCACTGTTTCCCAGTGTTAGAGAAGTAGATTTCTTTCTGCGAAAGTGCTGTTTTCACAGTGCAAAGTACTCCCAACTCTATCAACAATGTAGGTTTTACCAGTTTCTAAGTCTCTCTTATTTTCTTGTACTTATCCTTGGAATTCTCTGTGTAAACCTCTGTAACTTTTCTAGGTAGATGAATCACTGTGTACTTTCGCTTGTTTATATCTGTTACCAAACTTGAGAAACTCATACATTCTCTGTTCACTGTTTCACGGACTTAGAGAACTAAATTTCTTTCGGCGAAAGTGCAGTTTTCACAGTGCTATGTACTCACAACTCTATCAACAATGTGGGTTTTACCAGTTTTCTACGTCTCTCTTATTTTGTTGTACTTATACTTGAAATTCTCTGTGTAAACCTCTGTAACTTCTCTAGGTAGATGAATCACTGTGTACTTTCTCTTGTTTCTATCTGTTACCAATATTGAGAAACCCATGCATTCTCTGTTCACTGTTTCCCAGTCTTAGAGAAGTAGATTACTTTCTGCGAAAGTGCTGTTTTCACAGTGCTAAGTACTCCCAACTCTATCAACAATGTAGGTTTTACCAGTTTTCTAAGTCTCTCTTATTTTCTTGTACTTATACTTGGTTTTCTCTGTGTAAACCTCTGTAGCTTTTCTAGGTAGATGAATCAGTGTGTACTTTCGCTTGTTTCTATCTGTTACCAATCTTGAGAAACTCATACATTCTCTGTTCACTGTCTCCCAGTGTTAGAGAAGTAGATTTCTTACTGCGAAAGTGCTGTTTTCACAGTGCTAAGTACTCCCAACTCTATTAACAATGTAGGTTTTACAAGTTTTCTAAGTCTCTCTTATTTTCTTGTACTTATCCTTGGAATTCTCTGTGTAAACCTCTGTAACTTTTCTAGGTAGATGAATCACTGTGTACTTTCACTTGTTTCTATCTGTTACCAAACTTGAGAAACTCATACATTCTCTGTTCACTGTTTCACGGACTTAGAGAACTAAATTTCCTTCGGCGAAAGTGCTGTTTTCACAGTGCTAAGTACTCCGAACTCTATGAACAATGTAGGTTTTACCAGTTTTCTAAGTCTCTCTTATTTTCTTGTACTTATCCTTGGAATTCTCTGTGTAAACCTCTGTAACTTTTCTAGTTAGATGAATCACTCTGTACTTTCGCTTGTTTCTATCTGTTACCAAACTTGAGAAACTCATACATTCTCTGTTCACTGTTTCACGGACTTAGAGAACTAAATTTCCGTCGGCGAAATTGCTATTTTCACAGTGCTAAGTACTCCCAACTCTATCAACAATGTAGGTTTTACCAGTTTTCTAAGTCTCTCTTATTTTCTTGTACTTATACTGGGAATTCTCTGTGTAAACCTCTGTAACTTTTCTAGGTAGATGAATCACTGTGTACTTTCGCTTGTTTCTATCTGTTACCGAACTTCAGAAACTCATACATTCTCTGTTCACTGTTTCACGGACTTAGAGAACTAAATTTCCTTCGGCGAAAGTGCTGTTTTCACAGTGCTAAGTACTCCCAACTCTATCAACAATGTAGGTTTTACCAGTTTTCTAAGTCTCTCTTATTTTCTTGTACTTATACTTGGAATTCTATGTGTAAACCATCTCTAACTTCTTTAGGTATGTGAATCACTGTGTACTTTCTCTTGTTTCTATCTGTTACCAATCTGGAGAAACTCATACATTCTCTGTTCACTGTCTCCCAGTGTTAGAGAAGTAGATTTCTTACTGCGAAAGTGCTGTTTTCACAGTGCTAAGTACTCCCAACTCTATTAACAATGTAGGTTTTACCAGTTTTCTAAGTATCTCTTATTTTCTTGTACTTATCCTTGAAATTCTCTGTGTAAACCTCTGTAACTTTTCTAGGTAGATGAATCACTGTGTACTTTCGCTTGTTTCTATCTGTTTCCAAACTTGAGAAACTCATACATTCTGTGTTCACTGTTTCACGGACTTAGAGAACTAAATTTCCTTCGGCGAAAGTGCTGTTTTCACAGTGCTAAGTACTGCCAACTCTATCAACAATGTAGGTTTTACCAGTTTTCTAAGTCTCTCTTATTTTCTTGTACTTATTCTTGGAATTCTCTGTGTAAACCACTGTAACGTCTCTAGGTAGATGAATCACTGTGTACTTTCTCTTGTTTCTATCTGTTACCAATCTTGAGAAACTCATACATTCTCTGTTCACTGTTTCCCAGTGTTAGAGAAGTAGATTTCTTTCTGCGAAAGTGCTGTTTTCACAGTGCAAAGTACTCCCAACTCTATCAACAATGTAGGTTTTACCAGTTTTCTAAGTCTCTCTTATTTTCTTGTACTTATCCTTGGAATTCTCTGTGTAAACCTCTGTAACTTTTCTAGGTAGATGAATCACTGTGTACTTTCGCTTGTTTATATCTGTTACCAAACTTGAGAAACTCATACATTCTCTGTTCACTGTTTCACGGACTTAGAGAACTAAATTTCTTTCGGCGAAAGTGCTGTTTTCACAGTGCTAAGTACTCACAACTCTATCAACAATGTGGGTTTTACCAGTTTTCTACGTCTCTCTTATTTTGTTGTACTTATACTTGGAATTCTCTGTGTAAACCTCTGTAACTTCTCTAGGTAGATGAATCACTGTGTACTTTCTCTTGTTTCTATCTGTTACCAATATTGAGAAACCCATGCATTCTCTGTTCACTGTTTCCCAGTCTTAGAGAAGTAGATTACTTTCTGCGAAAGTGCTGTTTTCACAGTGCTAAGTACTCCCAACTCTATCAACAATGTAGGTTTTACCAGTTTTCTAAGTCTCTCTTATTTTCTTGTACTTATCCTTGGAATTCTCTGTGTATACCACTGTAACGTCTCTAGGTAGATGAATCACTGTGTACTTTCTCTTGTTTCTATCTGTTACCAATCTTGAGAAACTCATACATTCTCTGTTCACTGTTTCCCAGTGTTAGAGAAGTAGATTTCTTTCTGCGAAAGTGCTGTTTTCACAGTGCAAAGTACTCCCAACTCTATCAACAATGTAGGTTTTACCAGTTTTCTAAGTCTCTCTTATTTTCTTGTACTTATCCTTGGAATTCTCTGTGTAAACCTCTGTAACTTTTCTAGGTAGATGAATCACTGTGTACTTTCGCTTGTTTATATCTGTTACCAAACTTGAGAAACTCATACATTCTCTGTTCACTGTTTCACGGACTTAGAGAACTAAATTTCTTTCGGCGAAAGTGCAGTTTTCACAGTGCTATGTACTCACAACTCTATCAACAATGTGGGTTTTACCAGTTTTCTACGTCTCTCTTATTTTGTTGTACTTATACTTGAAATTCTCTGTGTAAACCTCTGTAACTTCTCTAGGTAGATGAATCACTGTGTACTTTCTCTTGTTTCTATCTGTTACCAATATTGAGAAACCCATGCATTCTCTGTTCACTGTTTCCCAGTCTTAGAGAAGTAGATTACTTTCTGCGAAAGTGCTGTTTTCACAGTGCTAAGTACTCCCAACTCTATCAACAATGTAGGTTTTACCAGTTTTCTAAGTCTCTCTTATTTTCTTGTACTTATACTTGGTTTTCTCTGTGTAAACCTCTGTAGCTTTTCTAGGTAGATGAATCAGTGTGTACTTTCGCTTGTTTCTATCTGTTACCAATCTTGAGAAACTCATACATTCTCTGTTCACTGTCTCCCAGTGTTAGAGAAGTAGATTTCTTACTGCGAAAGTGCTGTTTTCACAGTGCTAAGTACTCCCAACTCTATTAACAATGTAGGTTTTACAAGTTTTCTAAGTCTCTCTTATTTTCTTGTACTTATCCTTGGAATTCTCTGTGTAAACCTCTGTAACTTTTCTAGGTAGATGAATCACTGTGTACTTTCACTTGTTTCTATCTGTTACCAAACTTGAGAAACTCATACATTCTCTGTTCACTGTTTCACGGACTTAGAGAACTAAATTTCCTTCGGCGAAAGTGCTGTTTTCACAGTGCTAAGTACTCCGAACTCTATGAACAATGTAGGTTTTACCAGTTTTCTAAGTCTCTCTTATTTTCTTGTACTTATCCTTGGAATTCTCTGTGTAAACCTCTGTAACTTTTCTAGTTAGATGAATCACTCTGTACTTTCGCTTGTTTCTATCTGTTACCAAACTTGAGAAACTCATACATTCTCTGTTCACTGTTTCACGGACTTAGAGAACTAAATTTCCGTCGGCGAAATTGCTATTTTCACAGTGCTAAGTACTCCCAACTCTATCAACAATGTAGGTTTTACCAGTTTTCTAAGTCTCTCTTATTTTCTTGTACTTATACTGGGAATTCTCTGTGTAAACCTCTGTAACTTTTCTAGGTAGATGAATCACTGTGTACTTTCGCTTGTTTCTATCTGTTACCGAACTTCAGAAACTCATACATTCTCTGTTCACTGTTTCACGGACTTAGAGAACTAAATTTCCTTCGGCGAAAGTGCTGTTTTCACAGTGCTAAGTACTCCCAACTCTATCAACAATGTAGGTTTTACCAGTTTTCTAAGTCTCTCTTATTTTCTTGTACTTATACTTGGAATTCTATGTGTAAACCATCTCTAACTTCTTTAGGTATGTGAATCACTGTGTACTTTCTCTTGTTTCTATCTGTTACCAATCTGGAGAAACTCATACATTCTCTGTTCACTGTCTCCCAGTGTTAGAGAAGTAGATTTCTTACTGCGAAAGTGCTGTTTTCACAGTGCTAAGTACTCCCAACTCTATTAACAATGTAGGTTTTACCAGTTTTCTAAGTCTCTCTTATTTTCTTGTACTTATCCTTGGAATTCTCTGTGTAAACCTCTGTAACTTTTCTAGGTAGATGAATCACTGTGTACTTTCGCTTGTTTCTATCTGTTACCAAACTTGAGAAACTCATACATTCTCTGTTCACTGTTTCACGGACTTAGGGAACTAAATTTCCTGCGGCGAAAGTGCTGTTTTTACAGTGCTAAGTACTCCCAACTCTATCAACAATGTAGGTTTTACCAGTTTTCTAAGTCTCTCTTATTTTCTTGTACTTATCCTTGGAATTCTCTGTGTAAACCTCTGTAACTTTTCTAGGTAGATGAATCACTGTATACTTTCGCTTGTTTCTATCTGTTACCGAACTTCAGAAACTCATACATTCTCTGTTCACTGTTTCACGGACTTAGAGAACTAAATTTCCTTCGGCGAATGTGCTGTTTTCACAGTGCTAAGTACTCCCAACTCTATCAACAATGTAGGTTTTACCAGTTTTCTAAGTCTCTCTTATTTTCTTGTACTTATACTTGGAATTCTCTGTGTAAACCATCTCTAACTTCTTTAGGTATATGAATCACTGTGTACTTTCTCTTGTTTCTATCTGTTACCAATCTTGAGAAACTCATACATTCTCTGTTCACTGTTTCCCAGTGTGAGAGAAGTAGATTTCTTTCTGCAAAAGTGCTGTTTTCACAGTGCTAAGTACTCCCAACTCTATTAACAATGTAGGTTTTACCGGTTTCTAAGTCTCTCTTATTTTCTTGTACTTATCCTTGGAATTCTCTGTGTAAACCTCTGTAACTTTTCTAGGTAGATGAATCACTGTGTACTTTCGCTTGTTTCTATTTGTTACCAATCTGGAGAAACTCATACATTCTCTGTTCACTGTCTCCCAGTGTTAGAGAAGTAGATTTCTTACTGCGACAGTGCTGTTTTCACAGTGCTAAGTACTCCCAACTCTATTAACAATGTAGGTTTTACCAGTTTTCTAAGTATCTCGTATTTTCTTGTACTTATCCTTGAAATTCTCTGTGTAAACCTCTGTAACTTTTCTAGGTAGATGAATCACTGTGTACTTTCGCTTGTTTCTATCTGTTTCCAAACTTGAGAAACTCATACATTCTGTGTTCACTGTTTCACGGACTTAGAGAACTAAATTTCCTTAGGCGAAAGTGCTGTTTTCACAGTCCTAAGTACTGCCAACTCTATCAACAATGTAGGTTTTACCAGTTTTCTAAGTCTCTCTTATTTTCTTGTACTTATCCTTGGAATTCTCTGTGTATACCACTGTAACGTCTCTAGGTAGATGAATCACTGTGTACTTTCTCTTTTTTCTATCTGTTACCAATCTTGAGAAACTCATACATAATCTGTTCACTGTTTCCCAGTGTTAGAGAAGTAGATTTGTTTCTGCGAAAGTGCTGTTTTCACAGTGCAAAGTACTCCCAACTCTATCAACAATGTAGGTTTTACCAGTTTTCTAAGTCTCTCTTATTTTCTTGTACTTATCCTTGGAATTCTCTGTGTAAACCTCTGTAACTTTTCTAGGTAGATGAATCACTGTGTACTTTCGCTTGTTTATACTTGTTACCAAACTTGAGAAACTCATACATTCTCTGTTCACTGTTTCACGGACTTAGAGAACTAAATTTCTTTCGGCGAAAGTGCAGTTTTCACAGTGCTAAGTACTCACAACTCTATCAACAATGTGGGTTTTACCAGTTTTCTACGTCTCTCTTATTTTGTTGTACTTATACTTGGAATTCTCTGTGTAAACCTCTGTAACTTCTCTAGGTAGATGAATCACTGTGTACTTTCTCTTGTTTCTATCTGTTACCAATATTGAGAAACCCATGCATTCTCTGTTCACTGTTTCCCAGTCTTAGAGAAGTAGATTACTTTCTGCGAAAGTGCTGTTTTCACAGTGCTAAGTACTCCCAACTCTATCAACAATGTAGGTTTTACCAGTTTTCTAAGTCTCTCTTATTTTCTTGTACTTATACTTGGTTTTCTCTGTGTAAACCTCTGTAGCTTTTCTAGGTAGATGAATCAGTGTGTACTTTCGCTTGTTTCTATCTGTTACCAATCTTGAGAAACTCATACATTCTCTGTTCACTGTCTCCCAGTGTTAGAGAAGTAGATTTCTTACTGCGAAAGTGCTGTATTCACAGTGCTAAGTACTCCCAACTCTATTAACAATGTAGGTTTTACAAGTTTTCTAAGTCTCTCTTATTTTCTTGTACTTATCCTTGGAATTCTCTGTGTAAACCTCTGTAACTTTTCTAGGTAGATGAATCACTGTGTACTTTCACTTGTTTCTATCTGTTACCAAACTTGAGAAACTCATACATTCTCTGTTCACTGTTTCACGGACTTAGAGAACTAAATTTCCTTCGGCGAAAGTGCTGTTTTCACAGTGCTAAGTACTCCGAACTCTATGAACAATGTAGGTTTTACCAGTTTTCTAAGTCTCTCTTATTTTCTTGTACTTATCCTTGGAATTCTCTGTGTAAACCTCTGTAACTTTTCTAGTTAGATGAATCACTCTGTTCTTTCGCTTGTTTCTATCTGTTACCAAACTTGAGAAACTCATACATTCTCTGTTCACTGTTTCACGGACTTAGAGAACTAAATTTCCGTCGGCGAAATTGCTATTTTCACAGTGCTAAGTACTCCCAACTCTATCAACAATGTAGGTTTTACCAGTTTTCTAAGTCTCTCTTATTTTCTTGTACTTATACTGGGAATTCTCTGTGTAAACCTCTGTAACTTTTCTAGGTAGATGAATCACTGTGTACTTTCGCTTGTTTCTATCTGTTACCGAACTTCAGAAACTCATACATTCTCTGTTCACTGTTTCACGGACTTAGAGAACTAAATTTCCTTCGGCGAAAGTGCTGCTTTCACAGTGCTAAGTACTCCCAACTCTATCAACAATGTAAGTTTTACCAGTTTTCTAAGTCTCTCTTATTTTCTTGTACTTATACTTGGAATTCTCTGTGTAAACCATCTCTAACTTCTTTAGGTATGTGAATCACTGTGTACTTTCTCTTGTTTCTATCTGTTACCAATCTGGAGAAACTCATACATTCTCTGTTCACTGTCTCCCAGTGTTAGAGAAGTAGATTTCTTACTGCGAAAGTGCTGTTTTCACAGTGCTAAGTACTCCCAACTCTATTAACAATGTAGGTTTTACCAGTTTTCTAAGTCTCTCTTATTTTCTTGTACTTATCCTTGGAATTCTCTGTGTAAACCTCTGTAACTTTTCTAGGTAGATGAATCACTGTGTACTTTCGCTTGTTTCTATCTGTTACCAAACTTGAGAAACTCATACATTCTCTGTTCACTGTTTCACGGACTTAGAGAACTAAATTTCCGTCGGCGAAATTGCTGTTTTCACAGTGCTAAGTACTCCCAACTCTATCAACAATGTAGGTTTTACCAGTTTTCTAAGTCTCTCTTATTTTCTTGTACTTATACTGGGAATTCTCTGTGTAAACCTCTGTAACGTTTCTAGGTAGGTGAATCACTGTGTACTTTCTCTTGTTTCTATCTGTTACCAAACTTGAGAAACTCATACATTCTCTGTTCACTGTTTCACGGAATTAGAGAACTTAATTTCCTTTGGCGAAAGTGCTGTTTTCACAGTGCTAAGTACTCCCAACTCTATCAACAATGTAGGTTTTACCAGTTGTCTAAGTCTCTCTTATTTTCTTCTACTTATCCTTGGAATTCTCTGTGTAAACCTCTGTAAGTTTTCTAGGTAGATGAATCACTGTGTACTTTCGCTTGTTTCTATCAGTTACCATCTTGAGAAACTCATACATTCTCTGTTCACTGTTTCACGGACTTAGAGAACTAAATTTCCTTCGGCGAAAGTGCTGTTTTCACAGTGCTAAGTACTCCCAACTCTATCAACAATGTAGGTTTTACCAGTTTTCTAAGTCTCTCTTATTTCCTTGTACTTATACTTGGAATTCTCTGAGTAAACCTCTGTAACTTTTCTAGGTAGATGAATCACTGTGTACTTTCGCTTGTTTCTATCTGTTACCAAACTTGAGAAACTCATACATTCTCTGTTCACTGTTTCACGGACTTAGAGAACTAAATTTCCTTCGGCGAAAGTGCTGTTTTCACAGTGCTAAGTACTCCCAACTGTATCAACAATGTAGGTTTTACCAGTTTTCTAAGTCTCTCTTATTTTCTTGTACTTATCCTTGGAATTCTCTGTGTAAACCTCTGTAAGTTTTCTAGGTAGATGAATCACTGTGTACTTTCGCTTGTTTCTATCTGTTACCAATCTTGAGAAACTCATACATTCTCTGTTCACTGTCTCCCAGTGTTAGAGAAGTAGACTTCTTACTGCGAAAGTGCTGTTTTCACAGTGCTAAGTACTCCCAACTCTGTTAACAATGTAGGTTTTACCAGTTTTCTAAGTCTCTCTTATTTTCTTGTACTTATCCTTGGAATTCTCTGTGTAAACCTCTGTAACTTTTCTAGGTAGATGAATCACTGTGTACTTTCGCTTGTTTCTATCTGTTACCAAACTTGAGAAACTCATACATTCTCTGTTCACTGTTTCACGCACTTAGAGAACTAAATTTCATTCGGCGAAAGTGCTGTTTTCACAGTGCTAAGTACTCCCAACTCTATCAACAATGTAGGTTTTACCAGTTTTCTAAGTCTCTCTTATTTTCTTGTACTTATACTGGGAATTCTCTGTGTAAACCTCTGTAACTTTTCTAGGTAGGTGAATCACTGTGTACTTTCTCTTGTTTCTATCTGTTACCAAACTTGAGAAACTCATACATTCTCTGTTCACTGTTTCACGGAATTAGAGAACTAAATTTCCTTCAGCGAAAGTGCTGTTTTCACAGTGCTAAGTACTCCCAACTCTATCAACAATGTAGGTTTTACCAGTTTTCTAAGTCTCTCTTATTTTCTTGTACTTATCCTTGGAATTCTCTGTGTAAACCTCTGTAACTTTTCTAGGTAGATGAATCACTGTGTACTTTCGCTTGTTTCTATCAGTTACCAAACTTGAGAAACTCATACATTCTCTGTTCACTGTTTCACGGACTTAGAGAACTAAATTTCCTTTGGCGAAAGTGCTGTTTTCACAGTGCTAAGTACTCCCAACTATCAACAATGTAGGTTTTAGCAGTTTTCTAAGTCTCTCTTATTTTCTTGTACTTATTCTTGGAATTCTCTGTGTAAACCTCTGTAACTTTTCTAGGTAGATGAATCACTGTGTACTTTCGCTTGTTTCTATCTGTTACCAAACTTGGGAAACTCATACATTCCCTGTTCACTGTTTCACGGACTTAGAGAACTAAATTTCCTTCTGCGAAAGTGCTGTTTTCACAGTGCTAGGTACTCCCAACTCTATCAACAATGTAGGTTTTACCAGTTTTCTAAGTCTCTCTTATTTTCTTGTACTTATCCGTGGAATTCTCTGTGTAAACCTCTGTAACTTTTCTAGGTAGATGAATCACTGTGTACTTTCATTTGTTTCTATCTCTTACCAATCTTGAGAAACTCATACATTCTCTGTTCACTGTCTCCCAGTGTTAGAGAAGTAGATTTCTTACTGCGAAAGTGCTCTTTTCACAGTGCTAAGTACTCCCAACTCTATTAACAATGTAGGTTTTACCAGTTTTCTAAGTCTCTCTTATTTTCTTGTACTTATCCTTGGAATTCTCTGTGTAAACCTCTGTAACATTTCTAGGTAGATGAATCACTGTGTACTTTCGCTTGTTTCTATCTGTTACCAAACTTGAGAAACTCATACATTCACTGTTCACTGTTTCACGGACTTAGAGAACTAAATTTCCTTCTGCGAAAGTGCTGTTTTTACAGTGCTAAGTACTCCCAACTCTATCAACAATGTAGGTTTTACCAGTTTTCTAACTCTCTTATTTTCTTGTACTTATACTTGGAATTCTCTCTGTAAACCTCTGTAACTTTTCTAGGTAGATGAATCACTGTGCACTTTCTCTTGTTTCTGTCTGTTACCAATCTTGAGAAACTCATACATTCTCTGTTCACTGTTTCCCAGTGTGAGAGAAGTAGATTTCTTTCTGCGAAAGTGCTGTTTTCACAGTGCTAAGTACTCCCAACTCTATCAACAATGTAGGTTTTACCGGTTTCTAAGTCTCTCTTATTTTCTTGTACTTATCCTTGGAATTCTCTGTGTAAACCTCTGTAACTTTTCTAGGTAGATGAATCACTGTGTACTTTCGCTTGTTTCTATCTGTTACCAAACTTGAGAAACTCATACATTCTCTGTTCACTGTTTCACGGACTTAGAGAACTGAATTTCCTTCGGCGAAAGTGTTGTTTTCACAGTGCTAAGTACTCCCAACTCTATCAACAATGTAGGTTTTACCAGTTTTCTAAGTCTCTCTTATTTTCTTGTACTTATCCTTGGAATTCTCTGTGTAAATCACTGTAACTTTTCTAGGTAAATGAATCACTGTGTACTTTCGCTTGTTTCTATCTGTTACCAAACTTGAGAAACTCATAGATTCTCTGTTAACTGTTTCACGGACTTAGAGAACTAAATTTCCGTCGGCGAAATTGCTGTTTTCACAGTGCTAAGTACTCCCAACTCTATCAACAATGTAGGTTTTACCAGTTTTCTAAGTCTCTCTTATTTTCTTGTACTTATACTGGGAATTCTCTGTGTAAACCTCTGTAACTTTTCTAGGTAGGTGAATCACTGTGTACTTTCTCTTGTTTCTATCTGTTACCAAACTTGAGAAACTAATACATTCTCTGTTCACTGTTTCACGGACTTAGAGAACTAAATTTCCTTCGGCAAAGTGCTGTTTTCACAGTGCTAAGTACTCCCAACTCTATCAACAATGTAGGTTTTACCAGTTTTCTAAGTCTCTCTCATTTTCTTGTACTTATCCTTGGAATTCTCTATGTAAACCTATGTAACTTTTCTAGGTAGATGAATCACTGTGTACTTTCGCTTGTTTCTATCTGTTACCAAACTTGGGAAACTCATACATTCTCTGTTCACTGTTTCACGGACTTAGAGAACTAAATTTCCTTCTGCGAAAGTGCTGTTTTCACAGTGCTAGGTACTCCCAACTCTATCAACAATGTAGGTTTTACCAGTTTTCTAAGTCTCTCTTATTTTCTTGTACTTATCCTTGGAATTCTCTGTGTAAACCTCTGTAACTTTTCTAGGTAGATGAATCACTGTGTACTTTCGCTTGTTTATATCTGTTACCAAACTTGAGAAACTCATACATTCTCTGTTCACTGTTTCACGGACTTAGAGAACTAAATTTCTTTCGGCGAAAGTGCTGTTTTCACAGTGCTAAGTACTCACAACTCTATCAACAATGTGGGTTTTACCAGTTTTCTACGTCTCTCTTATTTTGTTGTACTTATACTTGGAATTCTCTGTGTAAACCTCTGTAACTTCTCTAGGTAGATGAATCACTGTGTACTTTCTCTTGTTTCTATCTGTTACCAATCTTGAGAAACCCATGCATTCTCTGTTCACTGTTTCCCAGTCTTAGAGAAGTAGATTACTTTCTGCGAAAGTGCTGTTTTCACAGTGCTAAGTACTCCCAACTCTATCAACAGTGTAGGTTTTACCAGTTTTCTAAGTCTCTCTTATTTTCTTGTACTTATACTTGGTTTTCTCTGTGTAAACCTCTGTAGCTTTTCTAGGTAGATGAATCACTGTGTACTTTCGCTTGTTTCTATCTGTTACCAATCTTGAGAAACTCATACATTCTCTGTTCACTGTCTCCCAGTGTTAGAGAAGTAGATTTCTTACTGCGAAAGTGCTGTTTTCACAGTGCTAAGTACTCCCAACTCTATTAACAATGTAGGTTTTACCAGTTTTCTAAGTCTCTCTTATTTTCTTGTACTTATCCTTGGAATTCTCTGTGTAAACCTCTGTAACTTTTCTAGGTAGATGAATCACTGTGTACTTTCGCTTGTTTCTATCTGTTTCCAAACTTGAGAAACTCATACATTCTGTGTTCACTGTTTCACGGACTTAGAGAACTAAATTTCCTTCGGCGAAAGTGCTGTTTTCACAGTGCTAAGTACTGCCAACTCTATCAACAATGTAGGTTTTACCAGTTTTCTAAGTCTCTCTTATTTTCTTGTACTTATCCTTGGAATTCTCTGGGTAAACCACTGTAACGTCTCTAGGTAGGTGAATCACTGTATACTTTCTCTTGTTTCTATCTGTTACCAATTTTGAGAAACTCATACATTCTCTGTTCACTGTTTCCCAGTGTTAGAGAAGTAGATTTCTTTCTGCGAAAGTGCTGTTTTCACAGTGCAAAATACTCCCAACTCTATCAACAATGTAGGTTTTACCAGTTTTCTAAGTCTCTCTTATTTTCTTGTACTTATCCTTGGAATTCTCTGTGTAAACCTCTGTAACTTTTCTAGGTAGATGAATCACTGTGTACTTTCGCTTGTTTATATCTGTTACCAAACTTGAGAAACTCATACATTCTCTGTTCACTGTTTCACGGACTTAGAGAACTAAATTTCTTTCGGCGAAAGTGCTGTTTTCACAGTGCTAAGTACTCACAACTCTATCAACAATGTGGGTTTTACCAGTTTTCTACGTCTCTCTTATTTTGTTGTACTTATACTTGGAATTCTCTGTGTAAACCTCTGTAACTTCTCTAGGTAGATGAATCACTGTGTACTTTCTCTTGTTTCTATCTGTTACCAATATTGAGAAACCCATGCATTCTCTGTTCACTGTTTCCCAGTCTTAGAGAAGTAGATTACATTCTGCGAAAGTGCTGTTTTCACAGTGCTAAGTACTCCCAACTCTATCAACAATGTAGGTTTTACCAGTTTTCTAAGTCTCTCTTATTTTCTTGTACTTATACTTGGTTTTCTCTGTGTAAACCTCTGTAGCTTTTCTAGGAGGATGAATCAGTGTGTACTTTCGCTTGTTACTATCTGTTACCAATCTTGAGAAACTCATACATTCTCTGTTCACTGTCTCCCAGTGTTAGAGAAGTAGATTTCTTACTGCGAAAGTGCTGTTTTCACAGTGCTAAGTACTCCCAACTCTATTAACAATGTAGGTTTTACAAGTTTTCTAAGTCTCTCTTATTTTCTTGTACTTATCCTTGGAATTCTCTGTGTAAACCTCTGTAACTTTTCTATTTAGGTGAATCACTGTGTACTTTCACTTGTTTCTATCTGTTACCAAACTTGAGAAACTCATACATTCTCTGTTCACTGTTTCACGGACTTAGAGAACTAAATTTCCTTCGGCGAAAGTGCTGTTTTCACAGTGCTAAGTACTCCGAACTCTATGAACAATGTAGGTTTTACCAGTTTTCTAAGTCTCTCTTATTTTCTTGTACTTATACTGGGAATTCTCTGTGTAAACCTCTGTAACTTTTCTAGGTAGATGAATCACTGTGTACTTTCGCTTGTTTCTATCTGTTACCAAACTTGAGAAACTCATACATTCTCTGTTCACTGTTTCACGGACTTAGAGAACTAAATTTCCGTCGGCGAAATTGCTATTTTCACAGTGCTAAGTACTCCCAACTCTATCAACAATGTAGGTTTTACCAGTTTTCTAAGTCTCTCTTATTTTCTTGTACTTATACTGGGAATTCTCTGTGTAAACCGCTGTAACTTTTCTAGGTAGATGAATCACTGTGTACTTTCGCTTGTTTCTATCTGTTACCAAACTTGAGAAACTCATACATTCTCTTTTCACTGTTTCACGGACTTAGAGAACTAAATTTCCTTCGGCGAAAGTGCTGTTTTTACAGTGCTAAGTACTCCCAACTCTATCAACAATGTAGGTTTTACCAGTTTTCTAAGTCTCTCTTATTTTCTTGTACTTATCCTTGGAATTCTCTGTGTAAACCTCTGTAACTTTTCTAGGTAGATGAATCACTGTGTACTTTCGCTTGTTTCTATCTGTTACCGAACTTCAGAAACTCATACATTCTCTGTTCACTGTTTCACGGACTTAGAGAACTAAATTTCCTTCGGCGAAAGTGCTGTTTTCACAGTGCTAAGTACTCCCAACTCTATCAACAATGTAGGTTTTACCAGTTTTCTAAGTCTCTCTTATTTTCTTGTACTTATACTTGGAATTCTCTGTGTAAACCATCTCTAACTTCTTTAGGTATGTGAATCACTGTGTACTTTCTCTTGTTTCTATCTGTTACCAATCTTGAGAAACTCATACATTCTCTGTTCACTGTTTCCCAGTGTGAGAGAAGTAGATTTCTCTCTGCGAAAGTGCTGTTTTCACAGTGCTAAGTACTCCCAACTCTATCAACAATGTAGGTTTTACCGGTATCTAAGTCTCTCTTATTTTCTTGTACTTATCCTTGGAATTCTCTGTGTAAACCTCTGTAACTTTTCTAGGTAGATGAATCACTGTGTACTTTCGCTTGTTTCTATCTGTTTCCAATCTGGAGAAACTCATACATTCTCTGTTCACTGTCTCCCAGTGTTAGAGAAGTAGATTTCTTACTGCGAAAGTACTGTTCTCACAGTGCTAAGTACTCCCAACTCTATCAACAATGTAGGTTTTACCAGTTTTCTAACTCTCTTATTTTCTTGTACTTATACTTGGAATTCTCTCTGTAAACCTCTGTAACTTTTCTAGGTAGATGAATCACTGTGCACTTTCTCTTGTTTCTGTCTGTTACCAATCTTGAGAAACTCATACATTCTCTGTTCACTGTTTCCCAGTGTGAGAGAAGTAGATTTCTTTCTGCGAAAGTGCTGTTTTCACAGTGCTAAGTACTCCCAACTCTATCAACAATGTAGGTTTTACCGGTTTCTAAGTCTCTCTTATTTTCTTGTACTTATCCTTGGAATTCTCTGTGTAAACCTCTGTAACTTTTCTAGGTAGATGAATCACTGTGTACTTTCGCTTGTTTCTATCTGTTACCAAACTTGAGAAACTCATACATTCTCTGTTCACTGTTTCACGGACTTAGAGAACTGAATTTCCTTCGGCGAAAGTGTTGTTTTCACAGTGCTAAGTACTCCCAACTCTATCAACAATGTAGGTTTTACCAGTTTTCTAAGTCTCTCTTATTTTCTTGTACTTATCCTTGGAATTCTCTGTGTAAATCACTGTAACTTTTCTAGGTAAATGAATCACTGTGTACTTTCGCTTGTTTCTATCTGTTACCAAACTTGAGAAACTCATAGATTCTCTGTTAACTGTTTCACGGACTTAGAGAACTAAATTTCCGTCGGCGAAATTGCTGTTTTCACAGTGCTAAGTACTCCCAACTCTATCAACAATGTAGGTTTTACCAGTTTTCTAAGTCTCTCTTATTTTCTTGTACTTATACTGGGAATTCTCTGTGTAAACCTCTGTAACTTTTCTAGGTAGGTGAATCACTGTGTACTTTCTCTTGTTTCTATCTGTTACCAAACTTGAGAAACTCATACATTCTCTGTTCACTGTTTCACGGACTTAGAGAACTAAATTTCCTTCGGCAAAGTGCTGTTTTCACAGTGCTAAGTACTCCCAACTCTATCAACAATGTAGGTTTTACCAGTTTTCTAAGTCTCTCTCATTTTCTTGTACTTATCCTTGGAATTCTCTATGTAAACCTATGTAAATTTTCTAGGTAGATGAATCACTGTGTACTTTCTCTTGTTTCTATCTGTTACCAATCTTGAGAAACCCATGCATTCTCTGTTCACTGTTTCCCAGTCTTAGAGAAGTAGATTACTTTCTGCGAAAGTGCTGTTTTCACAGTGCTAAGTACTCCCAACTCTATCAACAGTGTAGGTTTTACCAGTTTTCTAAGTCTCTCTTATTTTCTTGTACTTATACTTGGTTTTCTCTGTGTAAACCTCTGTAGCTTTTCTAGGTAGATGAATCACTGTGTACTTTCGCTTGTTTCTATCTGTTACCAATCTTGAGAAACTCATACATTCTCTGTTCACTGTCTCCCAGTGTTAGAGACGTAGATTTCTTACTGCGAAAGTGCTGTTTTCACAGTGCTAAGTACTCCCAACTCTATTAACAATGTAGGTTTTACCAGTTTTCTAAGTCTCTCTTATTTTCTTGTACTTATCCTTGGAATTCTCTGTGTAAACCTCTGTAACTTTTCTAGGTAGATGAATCACTGTGTACTTTCGCTTGTTTCTATCTGTTTCCAAACTTGAGAAACTCATACATTCTGTGTTCACTGTTTCACGGACTTAGAGAACTAAATTTCCTTCGGCGAAAGTGCTGTTTTCACAGTGCTAAGTACTGCCAACTCTATCAACAATGTAGGTTTTACCAGTTTTCTAAGTCTCTCTTATTTTCTTGTACTTATCCTTGGAATTCTCTGGGTAAACCACTGTAACGTCTCTAGGTAGGTGAATCACTGTATACTTTCTCTTGTTTCTATCTGTTACCAATTTTGAGAAACTCATACATTCTCTGTTCACTGTTTCCCAGTGTTAGAGAAGTAGATTTCTTTCTGCGAAAGTGCTGTTTTCACAGTGCAAAATACTCCCAACTCTATCAACAATGTAGGTTTTACCAGTTTTCTAAGTCTCTCTTATTTTCTTGTACTTATCCTTGGAATTCTCTGTGTAAACCTCTGTAACTTTTCTAGGTAGATGAATCACTGTGTACTTTCGCTTGTTTATATCTGTTACCAAACTGAGAAACTCATACATTCTCTGTTCACTGTTTCACGGACTTAGAGAACTAAATTTCTTTCGGCGAAAGTGCTGTTTTCACAGTGCTAAGTACTCACAACTCTATCAACAATGTGGGTTTTACCAGTTTTCTACGTCTCTCTTATTTTGTTGTACTTATACTTGGAATTCTCTGTGTAAACCTCTGTAACTTCTCTAGGTAGATGAATCACTGTGTACTTTCTCTTGTTTCTATCTGTTACCAATATTGAGAAACCCATGCATTCTCTGTTCACTGTTTCCCAGTCTTAGAGAAGTAGATTACATTCTGCGAAAGTGCTGTTTTCACAGTGCTAAGTACTCCCAACTCTATCAACAATGTAGGTTTTACCAGTTTTCTAAGTCTCTCTTATTTTCTTGTACTTATACTTGGTTTTCTCTGTGTAAACCTCTGTAGCTTTTCTAGGAGGATGAATCAGTGTGTACTTTCGCTTGTTACTATCTGTTACCAATCTTGAGAAACTCATACATTCTCTGTTCACTGTCTCCCAGTGTTAGAGAAGTAGATTTCTTACTGCGAAAGTGCTGTTTTCACAGTGCTAAGTACTCCCAACTCTATTAACAATGTAGGTTTTACAAGTTTTCTAAGTCTCTCTTATTTTCTTGTACTTATCCTTGGAATTCTCTGTGTAAACCTCTGTAACTTTTCTATTTAGGTGAATCACTGTGTACTTTCACTTGTTTCTATCTGTTACCAAACTTGAGAAACTCATACATTCTCTGTTCACTGTTTCACGGACTTAGAGAACTAAATTTCCTTCGGCGAAAGTGCTGTTTTCACAGTGCTAAGTACTCCGAACTCTATGAACAATGTAGGTTTTACCAGTTTTCTAAGTCTCTCTTATTTTCTTGTACTTATACTGGGAATTCTCTGTGTAAACCGCTGTAACTTTTCTAGGTAGATGAATCACTGTGTACTTTCGCTTGTTTCTATCTGTTACCAAACTTGAGAAACTCATACATTCTCTTTTCACTGTTTCACGGACTTAGAGAACTAAATTTCCTTCGGCGAAAGTGCTGTTTTTACAGTGCTAAGTACTCCCAACTCTATCAACAATGTAGGTTTTACCAGTTTTCTAAGTCTCTCTTATTTTCTTGTACTTATCCTTGGAATTCTCTGTGTAAACCTCTGTAACTTTTCTAGGTAGATGAATCACTGTGTACTTTCGCTTGTTTCTATCTGTTACCGAACTTCAGAAACTCATACATTCTCTGTTCACTGTTTCACGGACTTAGAGAACTAAATTTCCTTCGGCGAAAGTGCTGTTTTCACAGTGCTAAGTACTCCCAACTCTATCAACAATGTAGGTTTTACCAGTTTTCTAAGTCTCTCTTATTTTCTTGTACTTATACTTGGAATTCTCTGTGTAAACCATCTCTAACTTCTTTAGGTATGTGAATCACTGTGTACTTTCTCTTGTTTCTATCTGTTACCAATCTTGAGAAACTCATACATTCTCTGTTCACTGTTTCCCAGTGTGAGAGAAGTAGATTTCTCTCTGCGAAAGTGCTGTTTTCACAGTGCTAAGTACTCCCAACTCTATCAACAATGTAGGTTTTACCGGTATCTAAGTCTCTCTTATTTTCTTGTACTTATCCTTGGAATTCTCTGTGTAAACCTCTGTAACTTTTCTAGGTAGATGAATCACTGTGTACTTTCGCTTGTTTCTATCTGTTTCCAATCTGGAGAAACTCATACATTCTCTGTTCACTGTCTCCCAGTGTTAGAGAAGTAGATTTCTTACTGCGAAAGTGCTGTTCTCACAGTGCTAAGTACTCCCAACTCTATTAACAATGTAGGTTTTACCAGTTTTCTAAGTCTCTCTTATTTTCTTGTACTTATCCTTGGAATTCTCTGTGTAAACCTCTGTAACTTTTCTAGGTAGGTGAATCACTGTGTACTTTCTCTTGTTTCTATCTGTTACAAAACTTGAGAAACTCATACATTCTCTGTTCACTGTTTCACGGAATTAGAGAACTAAATTTCCTTTGGCGAAAGTGCTGTTTTCACAGTGCTAAGTACTCCCAACTCTATCAACAATGTAGGTTTTACCAGTTTTCTAAGTCTCTCTTATTTTCTTGTACTTATCCTTGGAATTCTCTGTGTAAACCTCTGTAAGTTTTCTAGGTAGATGAATCACTGTGTACTTTCGCTTGTTTCTATCTGTTACCAATCTTGAGAAACACATACATTCTCTGTTGACTGTCTCCCAGTGTTAGAGAAGTAGATTTCTTACTGCGAAAGTGCTGTTTTCACAGTGCTAAGTACTCCCAACTCTATTAACAATGTAGGTTTTACCAGTTTTCTAAGTCTCTCTTATTTTCTTGTACTTATCCTTGGAATTCTCTGTGTAAACCTCTGTAACATTTCTAGGTAGATGAATCACTGTGTACTTTCGCTTGTTTCTATCTGTTACCAAACTTGAGAAACTCATACATTCTCTGTTCACTGTTTCACGGACTTAGAGAACTAAATTTCCTTCGGCGAAAGTGCTGTTTTTACAGTGCTAAGTACTCCCAACTCTATCAATAATGTAGGTTTTACCAGTTTTCTAACTCTCTTATTTTCTTGTACTTATACTTGGAATTCTCTCTGTAAACCTCTGTAACTTTTCTAGGTAGATGAATCACTGTGTACTTTCTCTTGTTTCTGTCTGTTACCAATCTTGAGAAACTCATACATTCTCTGTTCACTGTTTCCCAGTGTGAGAGAAGTAGATTTCTTTCTGCGAAAGTGCTGTTTTCACAGTGCTAAGTACTCCCAACTCTATCAACAATGTAGGTTTTACCGGTTTCTAAGTCTCTCTTATTTTCTTGTACTTATCCTTGGAATTCTCTGTGTAAACCTCTGTAACTTTTCTAGGTAGATGAATCACTGTGTACTTTCGCTTGTTTCTATCTGTTACCAACTTGAGAAACTCATACGTTCTCTGTTCACTGTTTCACGGACTTAGAGAACTGAATTTCCTTCGGCGAAAGTGTTGTTTTCACAGTGCTAAGTACTCCCAACTCTATCAACAATGTAGGTTTTACCAGTTTTCTAAGTCTCTCTTATTTCCTTGTACTTATACTTGGAATTCTCTGAGTAAACTTCTGTACCTTCTCTAGGTAGATGAATCACTGTGTACTTTCTCTTGTTTCTATCTGTTACCAATCTTGAGAAACACATACATTCTCTGTTCACTGTTTACCAGTGTTAGAGAAGGAGATTTCTTTCTGGGAAAGTGCTGCATTCACAGTGCTAAGTACTCCCAACTCTATCAACAATGTAGGTTTTACCAGTTTTCTAAATCTCTCTTATTTTCTTGTACTTATCCTTGGAATTCTCTGTGTAAACCTCTGTAACTTTTCTAGGTAGATGAATCACTGTGTACTTTCTCCTGTTTCTATCTGTTACCAAACTTGAGAAACTCACACATTCTCTGTTCACTGTTTCACGGACTTAGAGAACTAAATTTCCTTCGGCGAAAGTGCTGTTTTCACAGTGCTAAGAACTCCCAACTCTATCAACAATGTAGGTTTTACCAGTTTTCTAAGTCTCTCTTATTTTCTTGTACTTATCCTTGGAATTCTCTGTGTAAACCACTGTAACTTTTCTAGGTAAATGAATCACTGTGTACTTTCGCTTGTTTCTATCTGTTACCAAACTTGAGAAACTCATACATTCTCTGTTAACTGTTTCACGGACTTAGAGAACTAAATTTCCGTCGGCGAAATTGCTGTTTTCACAGTGCTAAGTACTCCCAACTCTATCAACAATGTAGGTTTTACCAGTTTTCTAAGTCTCTCTTATTTTCTTGTACTTATACTGGGAATTCTCTGTGTAAACCTCTGTAACTTTTCTAGGTAGGTGAATCACTGTGTACTTTCTCTTGTTTCTATCTGTTACCAAACTTGAGAAACTCATACATTCTCTGTTCACTGTTTCACGGAATTAGAGAACTAAATTTCCTTCGGCGAAAGTGCTGTTTTCACAGTGCTAAGTACTCCCAACTCTATCAACAATGTAGGTTTTACCAGTTTTCTAAGTCTCTCTTATTTTCTTGTACTTATCCTTGGAATTCTCTGTGTAAACCACTGTAACGTTTCTAGGTAGATGAATCACTGTGTACTTTCGCTTGTTTCTATCTGTTACCAAACTTGAGAAACTCATACATTCTCTGTTCACTGTTTCACGGACTTAGAGAACTAAATTTCCGTCGGCGAAATTGCTGTTTTCACAGTGCTACGTACTCCCAACTCTATCAACAATGTAGGTTTTACCAGTTTTCTAAGTCTCTCTTATTTTCTTGTACTTATACTGGGAATTCTCGGTGTAAACCTCTGTAACTTTTCTAGGTAGGTGAATCACTGTGTACTTTCTCTTGTTTCTATCTGTTACCAAACTTGAGAAACTCATACATTCTCTGTTCACTGTTTCACGGAATTAGAGAACTAAATTTCCTTTGGCGAAAGTGCTGTTTTCACAGTGCTAAGTACTCCCAACTCTATCAACAATGTAGGTTTTACCAGTTTCCTAAGTCTCTCTTATTTTCTTGTACTTATACTTGGTTTTCTCTGTGTAAACCTCTGTAACTTTTCCAGGTAGATGAATCACTGTGTACTTTCTCTTGTTTCTATCTGTTACCAAACTTGAGAAACTCATACATTCTCTCTTCACTGTTTCACGGACTTAGAGAACTAAATTTCCTTCGGCGAAAGTGCTGTTTTCACAGTGCTAAGTACTCCCAACTCTATCAACAATGTAGGTTTTACCAGTTTTCTAAGTCTCTCTTATTTTCTTGTACTTATCCTTGGAATTCTCTGTGTAAACCTCTGTAACTTTTCTAGGTAGATGAATCACTGTGTACTTTCGCTTGTTTCTATCAGTTACCAAACTTGAGAAACTCATACATTCTCTGTTCACTGTTTCACGGACTTAGAGAACTAAATTTCCTTCGGCGAAAGTGCTGTTTTCACAGTGCTGAGTACTCCCAACTATCAACAATGTAGGTTTTAGCGGTTTTCTAAGTCTTATTTTCTTGTACTTATCCTTGGAATTCTCTGTGTAAACCTCTGTAACTTTTCTAGGTAGATGAATCACTGTGTACTTTCGCTTGTTTCTATCTGTTACCAAACTTGAGAAACTCATACATTCTCTGTTCACTGTTTCACGGACTTAGAGAACTAAATTTCCTTCGGCGAAAGTGCTGTTTTCACAGTGCTAAGTACTCCCAACTCTATCAACAATGTAGGTTTTACCAGTTTTCTAAGTCTCTCTTATTTTCTTGTACTTATCCCTGGAATTCTCTGTGTAAACCTCTGTAACTTTTCTAGGTAGATGAATCACTGTGTACTTTCCCTTCTTTCTATCTGTTACCAAACTTGAGAAACTCATGCATTCTCTGTTCACTGTTTCACGGACTTAGAGAACTAAATTTCCTTCGGCGAAAGTGCTGTTTTCACAGTGCTAAGTACTCCCAACTCTATCAACAATGTAGGTTTTACCAGTTTTCTAAGTCTCTCTTATTTTCTTGTACTTATCCTTGGAATTCTCTGTGTAAACCTCTGTAACTTTTCTAGGTAGATGAATCACTGTGTACTTTCGCTTGTTTCTATCTGTTACCAAACTTGAGAAACTCATACATTCTCTGTTCACTGTTTCACGGACTTAGAGAACTAAATTTCTTTCGGCGAAAGTGCTGTTTTCACAGTGCTAAGTACTCCCAACTCTATCAACAATGTACGTTTTACCAGTTTTCTAAGTCTCTCTTATTTTCTTGTACTTATACTTGGAATTCTCTGTGTAAACCTCTGTAACTTCTCTAGGTATATGAATCACTGTGTACTTTCTCTTGTTTCTATCTGTTACCAATCTTGAGAAACTCATACATTCTCTGTTCATTGTTTCCCAGTGTTAGAGAAGTAGATTTCTTTCTGTGAAAGTGCTGTTTTCACAGTGCTAAGTACTCCCAACTCTATTAACAATGTAGGTTTTACCAGTTTTCTAAGTCTCTCTTATTTTCTTGTACTTATACATGGAATTCTCTGAGTAAACTTCTGTAACTTCTCTAGGTAGGTGAATCACTGTGTACTTTCTCTTGTTTCTATCTGTTACCAATCTTGAGAAACACATACATTCTCTGTTCACTGTTTCCCAGTGTTAGAGAAGTAGATTTCTTTCTGGGAAAGTGCTGCTTTCACAGTGCTAAGTACTCCCAACTCTATCAACAATGTAGGTTTTACCAGTTATCGAAGTCTCTCTTATTTTCTTGTACTTATCCTTGGAATTCTCTGTGTAAACCTCTGTAACTTTCCTAGGTAGATGAATCACTGTGTACTTTCGCTTGTTTCTATCTGTTACCAAACTTGAGAAACTCATACATTCTCTGTTCACTGTTTCACGGACTTAGAGAACTAAATTTCCTTCGGCGAAACTGCGGTTTTCACAGTGCTAAGTACTCCCAACTCTATCAACAATGTAGGTTTTACCAGTTTTCTAAGTCTCTCTTATTTTCTTGTACTTATCCTTGGAATTCTTTTTGTAAACCTCTGTAACTTTTCTAGGTAGATGAATCACTCTGTACTTTCGCTTGTTTCTATCTGTTACCAAACTTGAGAAACTCACACATTCTCTGTTCACTGTTTCACGGACTTGCAGAACTAAATTACCTTCGGCGAAAGTGCTGTTTTCACAGTGCTAAGTACTCCCAACTCTATCAACAATGTAGGTTTTACCAGTTTTCTAAGTCTCTCTTATTTTCTTGTACTTATCCTTGGAATTCTCTGTGTAAACCTCTGTAACTTTTCTAGGTAGATGAATCACTGTGTACTTTCGCCTGTTTCTATCTGTTACTGAACTTGAGAAACTCATACATTCTCTGTTCACTGTTTCACGGACTTGGAGAACTAAATTTCCTTCGGCGAAAGTGCTGTTTTCACAGTGCTAAGTACTCCCAACTCTATCAACAATGTAGGTTTTACCAGTTTTCTAAGTCTCTCTTATTTTCTTGTACTTATCCTTGGAATTCTCTGTGTAAACCTCTGTAACTTTTCTAGGTAGATGAATCACTGTGTACTTTCGCTTGTTTCTATCTGTTACCAAACTTGAGAAACTCATACATTCTCTATTCACTGTTTCACGGACTTAGAGAACTAAATTTCCTTCGGCGAAACTGCGGTTTTCACAGTGCTAAGTACTCCCAACTCTATCAACAATGTAGGTTTTACCAGTTTTCTAAGTCTCTCTTATTTTCTTGTACTTATCCTTGGAATTCTCTTTGTAAACCTCTGTAACTTTTCTAGGTAGATGAATCACTGTGTACTTTCGCTTGTTTCTATCTGTTACCAAACTTGAGAAACTCACACATTCTCTGTTCACTGTTTCACGGACTTGCAGAACTAAATTTCCTTCGGCGAAAGTGCTGTTTTCACAGTGCTAAGTACTCCCAACTCTATCAGCAATGTAGGTTTTACCAGTTTTCTAAGTCTCTCTTATTTTCTTGTACTTATCCTTGGAATTCTCTGTGTAAACCTCTGTAACTTTTCTAGGTAGATGAATCACTGTGTACTTTCGCTTGTTTCTATCTGTTACTGAACTTGAGAAACTCATACATTCTCTGTTCACTGTTTCACGGACTTGGAGAACTAAATTTCCTTCGGCGAAAGTGCTGATTTCACGGTGCTAAGTACTCCCAAGTCTATCAACAATGTAGGTTTTACCAGTTTCCTAAGTCTCTCTTATTTTCTTGTACTTATACTTGGTTTTCTCTGTGTAAACCTCTGTAACTTTTCTAGGTAGATGAATCACTGTGTACTTTCTCTTGTTTCTATCTGTTACCAATCTTGAGAAACTCATACATTCTCTGTTCACTGTTTCACGGACTTAGAGAACTAAATTTCTTTCGGCGAAAGTGCTGTTTTCACAGTGCTAAATACTCCCAACTCTATCAACAATGTACGTTTTACCAGTTTTCTAAGTTTCTCTTATTTTCTTGTACTTATACTTGGAATTCTCTGTGTAAACCTCTGTAACTTCTCTAGGTATATGAATCACTGTGTACTTTCTCTTGTTTCTATCTATTACCAATCTTGAGAAACTCATACATTCTCTGTTCATTGTTTCCCAGTGTTAGAGAAGTAGATTTCTTTCTGCGAAAGTGCTGTTTTCACAGTGCTAAGTACTCACAACTCTATTAACAATGTAGGTTTTACCAGTTTTCTAAGTCTCTCTTATTTTCTTGTACTTATCCTTGGAATTCTCTGTGTAAACCTCTGTAACTTTTCTAGGTAGATGATTCACTGTGTACTTTCGCTTGTTTCTATCTGTTACCAAACTTGAGAAACTCATACATTCTCTGTTCACTGTTTCACGGACTTAGAGAACTAAATTTCCTTCGGCGAAAGTGCTGTTTTCACAGTGCTAAGTACTCCCAACTCTATCCACAATGTAGGTTTTACCAGTTTTCTAAGTCTCTCTTATTTTCTTGTACTTATCCTTGGAATTCTCTGTGTAAACCTCTGTAACTTTTCTAGGTAGATGAATCACTGTGTACTTTCGCTTGTTTCTATCTGTTACCAAACTTGAGAAACTCATACATTCTCTGTTCACTGTTTCACGGACTTAGAGAACTAAATTTCCTTCGGCGAAAGTGCTGTTTTCACAGTGCTAAGTACTCCCAACTCCATCAACAATGTAGGTTTTACCAGTTTTCTAAGTCTCTCTTATTTTCTTGTACTTATACTTGGAATTCTCTGTGTAAACCTCTGTAACTTCTCTAGGTAGATGAATCACTGTGTACTTTCTCTTGTTTCTATCTGTTACCAATCTGGATAAACTCATACATTCTCTGTTCACTGTTTCCCAGTCTTAGAGAAGTAGATTTCTGTCTGGGAAAGTGCTGTTTTCACAGTGCTAAATACTCCCAACTCTATCCACAATGTAGGTTTTACCAGTTTTCTAAGTCTCTCTTATTTTCTTGTACTTATACATGGAATTCTCTGAGTAAACTTCTGTAACTTCTCTAGGTAGGTGAATCACTGTGTACTTTCTCTTGTTTCTATCTGTTACCAATCTTGAGAAACACATACATTCTCTGTTCACTGTTTCCCAGTGTTAGAGAAGTAGATTTCTTTCTGGGAAAGTGCTGCTTTCACAGTGCTAAGTACTCCCAACCCTATCAACAATGTAGGTTTTACCAGTTATCTAAGTCTCTCTTATTTTCTTGTACTTATCCTTGGAATTCTCTGTGTAAACCTCTGTAACTTTCCTAGGTAGATGAATCACTGTGTACTTTCGCTTGTTTCTATCTGTTACCAAACTTGAGAAACTCATACATTCTCTGTTCACTGTTTCACGGACTTAGAGAACTAAATTTCCGTCGGCGAAAGTGCTGTTTTCACAGTGCTAAGTACTCCCAACTCTATCAACAATGTAGGTTTTACCAGTTTTCTAAGTCTCTCTTATTTTCTTGTACTTATCCTTGGAATTCTCTGTGTAAACCTCTGTAACTTTTCTAGGTAGATGAATCACTGTGTACTTTCGCTTGTTTCTATCTGTTACCAAACTTGAGAAACTCATACATTCTCTGTTCACTGTTTCACGGACTTAGAAAACTAAATTTCCTTCGGCGAAACTGCGGTTTTCACAGTGCTAAGTACTCCCAACTCTATCAACAATGTAGGTTTTACCAGTTTTCTAAGTCTCTCTTATTTTCTTGTACTTATCCTTGGAATTCTCTTTGTAAACCTCTGTAACTTTTCTAGGTAGATGAATCACTGTGTACTTTCGCTTGTTTCTATCTGTTACCAAACTTGAGAAACTCACACATTCTCTGTTCATGGTTTCACGGACTTGCAGAACTAAATTTCCTTCGGCGAAAGTGCTGTTTTCACAG
>JAQRHT010000036.1:0-44046 GCA_028571685.1 Heterohyrax brucei
GACAACTAAATTTCTTTCTGCGAAAGTGCTGTTTTCACAGTGCTAAGTACTCCCAACTCTATCCACAATGTACGTTTTACCAGTTTTCTAAGTGTCTCTTATTTTCTTGTACTTATACTTGGAATTCTCTGTGTAAACCTCTGTAACTTTTCTAGGTAGATGAATCACTGTGTACTTTCGCTTGTTTCTGTCTGTTACCAAACTTGAGAAACTCATACATTCTCTGTTCACTGTTTCACGGACTTAGAGAACTAAAATTCCTTCGGCGAAAGTGCTGTTTTCACAGTGCTAAGTACTCCCAACTCTATCAACAATGTAGGTTTTACCAGTTTTCTAAGTCTCCCTTATTTTCTTGTACTTATACTTGGAATTCTCTGTGTAAACCTCTGTAACTTTTCTAGGTAGATGAATCACTGGGTACTTTCGCTTGTTTCTGTCTGTTACCAAACTTGAGAAACTCATACATTCTCTGTTCACTGTTTCCCAGTCTTAGAGAAGTAGATTTCCTTCTGCCAAAGTGCTGTTTTCACAGTGCTAAGTACTCCCAACTCTATCAACAATGTAGGTTTTACCAGTTTTCTAAGTCTCTCTTATTTTCTTGTACTTATACTTGGTTTTCTCAGTGTAAACCTCTGTAACTTTTCTAGGTAGATGAATCACTGTCTACTTTCTCTTGTTTCTATCTGTTTCCAATCTTGAGAAACTGATACATTCTCTTTTCACTGTTTCACGGACTTAGAAAACTAAATTTCTTTCTGCGAAAGTGCTGTTTTCACAGTGATAAGTACTCCCAACTCTATCAACAATGTAGGTTTTACCGGTTTTCAAAGTCTCTCTTATTTTCTTGTACTAATACTTGGAATTCTCTGTGTAAACCTCTGTAACTTTTCTAGGTAGATGAATCACTGTGTACTTTCTCTTGTTTCTATCTGTTACCAATCTTGAGAAACTGAATACATTCTCTTTTCACTGTTTCACGGACTTAGACAACTAAATTTCTTTCTGCGAAACTGCTGTTTTCACAGTGCTAAGTACTCCCAACTCTATCCACAATGTACGTTTTACCAGTTTTCTAAGTCTCTCTTATTTTCTTGTACTTATACTTGGTTTTCTCTGTGTAAACCTCTGTAACTTTTCTAGGTAGATGAATCACTGTGTACTTTCTCTTGTTTCTATCTGTTTCCAATCTTGAGAAACTCATACATTTTCTGATCACTGTTTCACGGACTTAGAGAACTAAATTTCCTTTGGCGAAAGTGCTGTTTTCACCGTGTTAAGTACTCCCAACTCTATCAACAATGTAGGTTTTACCAGTTTTCTAAGTCTCCCTTATTTTCTTGTACTTATACTTGGAATTCTCTGTGTAAACCTCTGTAACTTTTCTAGGTAGATGAATCACTGGGTACTTTCGCTTGTTTCTGTCTGTTACCAAACTTGAGAAACTCATACATTCTCTGTTCACTGTTTCCCAGTCTTAGAGAAGTAGATTTCCTTCTGCCAAAGTGCTGTTTTCACAGTGCTAAGTACTCCCAACTCTATCAACAATGTAGGTTTTACCAGTTTTCTAAGTCTCTCTTATTTTCTTGTACTTATACTTGGTTTTCTCAGTGTAAACCTCTGTAACTTTTCTAGGTAGATGAATCACTGTCTACTTTCTCTTGTTTCTATCTGTTTCCAATCTTGAGAAACTGATACATTCTCTTTTCACTGTTTCACGGACTTAGAAAACTAAATTTCTTTCTGCGAAAGTGCTGTTTTCACAGTGATAAGTACTCCCAACTCTATCAACAATGTAGGTTTTACCGGTTTTCAAAGTCTCTCTTATTTTCTTGTACTAATACTTGGAATTCTCTGTGTAAACCTCTGTAACTTTTCTAGGTAGATGAATCACTGTGTACTTTCTCTTGTTTCTATCTGTTACCAATCTTGAGAAACTGAATACATTCTCTTTTCACTGTTTCACGGACTTAGACAACTAAATTTCTTTCTGCGAAAGTGCTGTTTTCACAGTGCTAAGTACTCCCAACTCTATCCACAATGTACGTTTTACCAGTTTTCTAAGTGTCTCTTATTTTCTTGTACTTATACTTGGAATTCTCTGTGTAAACCTCTGTAACTTTTCTAGGTAGATGAATCACTGTGTACTTTCGCTTGTTTCTGTCTGTTACCAAACTTGAGAAACTCATACATTCTCTGTTCACTGTTTCACGGACTTAGAGAACTAAAATTCCTTCGGCGAAAGTGCTGTTTTCACAGTGCTAAGTACTCCCAACTCTATCAACAATGTAGGTTTTACCAGTTTTCTAAGTCTCCCTTATTTTCTTGTACTTATACTTGGAATTCTCTGTGTAAACCTCTGTAACTTTTCTAGGTAGATGAATCACTGGGTACTTTCGCTTGTTTCTGTCTGTTACCAAACTTGAGAAACTCATACATTCTCTGTTCACTGTTTCCCAGTCTTAGAGAAGTAGATTTCCTTCTGCCAAAGTGCTGTTTTCACAGTGCTAAGTACTCCCAACTCTATCAACAATGTAGGTTTTACCAGTTTTCTAAGTCTCTCTTATTTTCTTGTACTTATACTTGGTTTTCTCAGTGTAAACCTCTGTAACTTTTCTAGGTAGATGAATCACTGTCTACTTTCTCTTGTTTCTATCTGTTTCCAATCTTGAGAAACTGATACATTCTCTTTTCACTGTTTCACGGACTTAGAAAACTAAATTTCTTTCTGCGAAAGTGCTGTTTTCACAGTGATAAGTACTCCCAACTCTATCAACAATGTAGGTTTTACCGGTTTTCAAAGTCTCTCTTATTTTCTTGTACTAATACTTGGAATTCTCTGTGTAAACCTCTGTAACTTTTCTAGGTAGATGAATCACTGTGTACTTTCTCTTGTTTCTATCTGTTACCAATCTTGAGAAACTGAATACATTCTCTTTTCACTGTTTCACGGACTTAGACAACTAAATTTCTTTCTGCGAAAGTGCTGTTTTCACAGTGCTAAGTACTCCCAACTCTATCCACAATGTACGTTTTACCAGTTTTCTAAGTCTCTCTTATTTTCTTGTACTTATACTTGGTTTTCTCTGTGTAAACCTCTGTAACTTTTCTAGGTAGATGAATCACTGTGTACTTTCTCTTGTTTCTATCTGTTTCCAATCTTGAGAAACTCATACATTTTCTGATCACTGTTTCACGGACTTAGAGAACTAAATTTCCTTTGGCGAAAGTGCTGTTTTCACCGTGTTAAGTACTCCCAACTCTATCAACAATGTAGGTTTTACCAGTTTTCTAAGTCTCCCTTATTTTCTTGTACTTATACTTGGAATTCTCTGTGTAAACCTCTGTAACTTTTCTAGGTAGATGAATCACTGTGTACTTTCGCTTGTTTCTGTCTGTTACCAAACTTGAGAAACTCATACATTCTCTGTTCACTGTTTCACGGCCTTAGAGAACTAAAATTCCTTCGGCGAAAGTGCTGTTTTCACAGTGCTAAGTACTCCCAACTCTATCAACAATGTAGGTTTTACCAGTTTTCTAAGTCTCCCTTATTTTCTTGTACTTATACTTGGAATTCTCTGTGTAAACCTCTGTAACTTTTCTAGGTAGATGAATCACTGGGTACTTTCGCTTGTTTCTGTCTGTTACCAAACTTGAGAAACTCATACATTCTCTGTTCACTGTTTCCCAGTCTGAGAGAAGTAGATTTCCTTCTGCCAAAGTGCTGTTTTCACAGTGCTAAGTACTCCCAACTCTATCAACAATGTAGGTTTTACCAGTTTTCTAAGTCTCTCTTATTTTCTTGTACTTATACTTGGTTTTCTCAGTGTAAACCTCTGTAACTTTTCTAGGTAGATGAATCACTGTGTACTTTCTCTTGTTTCTATCTGTTACCAATCTTGAGAAACTGATACATTCTCTTTTCACTGTTTCACGGACTTAGAAAACTAAATTTCTTTCTGCGAAAGTGCTGTTTTCACAGTGATAAGTACTCCCAACTCTATCAACAATGTAGGTTTTACCGGTTTTCAAAGTCTCTCTTATTTTCTTGTACTAATACTTGGAATTCTCTGTGTAAACCTCTGTAACTTTTCTAGGTAGATGAATCACTGTGTACTTTCTCTTGTTTCTATCTGTTACCAATCTTGAGAAACTCATACATTCTCTGTTCACTGTTTCACGGACTTAGACAACTAAATTTCTTTCTGCGAAAGTGCTGTTTTCACAGTGCTAAGTACTCCCAACTCTATCCACAATGTACGTTTTACCAGTTTTCTAAGTGTCTCTTATTTTCTTGTACTTATACTTGGAATTCTCTGTGTAAACCTCTGTAACTTTTCTAGGTAGATGAATCACTGTGTACTTTCGCTTGTTTCTGTCTGTTACCAAACTTGAGAAACTCATACATTCTCTGTTCACTGTTTCACGGACTTAGAGAACTAAAATTCCTTCGGCGAAAGTGCTGTTTTCACAGTGCTAAGTACTCCCAACTCTATCAACAATGTAGGTTTTACCAGTTTTCTAAGTCTCCCTTATTTTCTTGTACTTATACTTGGAATTCTCTGTGTAAACCTCTGTAACTTTTCTAGGTAGATGAATCACTGGGTACTTTCGCTTGTTTCTGTCTGTTACCAAACTTGAGAAACTCATACATTCTCTGTTCACTGTTTCCCAGTCTTAGAGAAGTAGATTTCCTTCTGCCAAAGTGCTGTTTTCACAGTGCTAAGTACTCCCAACTCTATCAACAATGTAGGTTTTACCAGTTTTCTAAGTCTCTCTTATTTTCTTGTACTTATACTTGGTTTTCTCAGTGTAAACCTCTGTAACTTTTCTAGGTAGATGAATCACTGTCTACTTTCTCTTGTTTCTATCTGTTTCCAATCTTGAGAAACTGATACATTCTCTTTTCACTGTTTCACGGACTTAGAAAACTAAATTTCTTTCTGCGAAAGTGCTGTTTTCACAGTGATAAGTACTCCCAACTCTATCAACAATGTAGGTTTTACCGGTTTTCAAAGTCTCTCTTATTTTCTTGTACTAATACTTGGAATTCTCTGTGTAAACCTCTGTAACTTTTCTAGGTAGATGAATCACTGTGTACTTTCTCTTGTTTCTATCTGTTACCAATCTTGAGAAACTGAATACATTCTCTTTTCACTGTTTCACGGACTTAGACAACTAAATTTCTTTCTGCGAAAGTGCTGTTTTCACAGTGCTAAGTACTCCCAACTCTATCCACAATGTACGTTTTACCAGTTTTCTAAGTCTCTCTTATTTTCTTGTACTTATACTTGGTTTTCTCTGTGTAAACCTCTGTAACTTTTCTAGGTAGATGAATCACTGTGTACTTTCTCTTGTTTCTATCTGTTTCCAATCTTGAGAAACTCATACATTTTCTGATCACTGTTTCACGGACTTAGAGAACTAAATTTCCTTTGGCGAAAGTGCTGTTTTCACCGTGTTAAGTACTCCCAACTCTATCAACAATGTAGGTTTTACCAGTTTTCTAAGTCTCCCTTATTTTCTTGTACTTATACTTGGAATTCTCTGTGTAAACCTCTGTAACTTTTCTAGGTAGATGAATCACTGGGTACTTTCGCTTGTTTCTGTCTGTTACCAAACTTGAGAAACTCATACATTCTCTGTTCACTGTTTCCCAGTCTTAGAGAAGTAGATTTCCTTCTGCCAAAGTGCTGTTTTCACAGTGCTAAGTACTCCCAACTCTATCAACAATGTAGGTTTTACCAGTTTTCTAAGTCTCTCTTATTTTCTTGTACTTATACTTGGTTTTCTCAGTGTAAACCTCTGTAACTTTTCTAGGTAGATGAATCACTGTCTACTTTCTCTTGTTTCTATCTGTTTCCAATCTTGAGAAACTGATACATTCTCTTTTCACTGTTTCACGGACTTAGAAAACTAAATTTCTTTCTGCGAAAGTGCTGTTTTCACAGTGATAAGTACTCCCAACTCTATCAACAATGTAGGTTTTACCGGTTTTCAAAGTCTCTCTTCTTTTCTTGTACTAATACTTGGAATTCTCTGTGTAAACCTCTGTAACTTTTCTAGGTAGATGAATCACTGTGTACTTTCTCTTGTTTCTATCTGTTACCAATCTTGAGAAACTGAATACATTCTCTTTTCACTGTTTCACGGACTTAGACAACTAAATTTCTTTCTGCGAAAGTGCTGTTTTCACAGTGCTAAGTACTCCCAACTCTATCCACAATGTACGTTTTACCAGTTTTCTAAGTGTCTCTTATTTTCTTGTACTTATACTTGGAATTCTCTGTGTAAACCTCTGTAACTTTTCTAGGTAGATGAATCACTGGGTACTTTCGCTTGTTTCTGTCTGTTACCAAACTTGAGAAACTCATACATTCTCTGTTCACTGTTTCCCAGTCTTAGAGAAGTAGATTTCCTTCTGCCAAAGTGCTGTTTTCACAGTGCTAAGTACTCCCAACTCTATCAACAATGTAGGTTTTACCAGTTTTCTAAGTCTCTCTTATTTTCTTGTACTTATACTTGGTTTTCTCAGTGTAAACCTCTGTAACTTTTCTAGGTAGATGAATCACTGTGTACTTTCTCTTGTTTCTATCTCTTACCAATCTTGAGAAACTCATACATTCTCTGTTCACTGTTTCACGGACTTAGAAAACTAAATTTCTTTCTGCGAAAGTGCTGTTTTCACAGTGATAAGTACTCCCAACTCTATCAACAATGTAGGTTTTACCGGTTTTCAAAGTCTCTCTTATTTTCTTGTACTAATACTTGGAATTCTCTGTGTAAACCTCTGTAACTTTTCTAGGTAGATGAATCACTGTGTACTTTCTCTTGTTTCTATCTGTTACCAATCTTGAGAAACTCATACATTCTCTGTTCACTGTTTCACGGACTTAGACAACTAAATTTCTTTCTGCGAAAGTGCTGTTTTCACAGTGCTAAGTACTCCCAACTCTATCCACAATGTACGTTTTACCAGTTTTCTAAGTGTCTCTTATTTTCTTGTACTTATACTTGGTTTTCTCTGTGTAAACCTCTGTAAATTTTCTAGGTAGATGAATCACTGTGTACTTTCTCTTGTTTCTATCAGTTACCAATCTTGAGAAACTGATACATTCTCTTTTCACTGTTTCACGGACTTAGAAAACTAAATTTCTTTCTGCGAAAGTGCTGTTTTCACCGTGTTAAGTACTCCCAACTCTATCAACAATGTAGGTTTTACCGGTTTTCAAAGTCTCTCTTATTTTCTTGTACTAATACTTGGAATTCTCTGTGTAAACCTCTGTAACTTTTCTAGGTAGATGAATCACTGTGTACTTTCTCTTGTTTCTGTCTGTTACCAATCTTGAGAAACTCATACATTCTCTGTTCACTGTTTCCCAGTCTTAGAGAAGTAGATTTCTTTCTGCCAAAGTGCAGTTTTCACAGTGCTAAGTACTCCCAACTCTATCAACAATGTAGGTTTTACCAGTTTTCTAAGTCTCTCTTATTTTCTTGGACTTATACTTGGTTTTCTCTGTGTAAACCTCTGTAACTTTTCTAGGTAGATGAATCACTGTCTACTTTCTCTTGTTTCTATCTGTTTCCAATCTTGAGAAACTCATACATTTTCTGTTCACTGTTTCACGGACTTAGAGAACTAAATTTCCTTCGGCGAAAGTGCTGTTTTCACCGTGCTAAGTACTCCCAACTCTATCAACAATGTAGGTTTTACCAGTTTTCTAAGTCTCCCTTATTTTCTTGTACTTATACTTGGAATTCTCTGTGTAAACCTCTGTAACTTTTCTAGGTAGATGAATCACTGTGTACTTTCGCTTGTTTCTGTCTGTTACCAAACTTGAGAAACTCATACATTCTCTGTTCACTGTTTCACGGACTTAGAGAACTAAAATTCCTTCGGCGAAAGTGCTGTTTTCACAGTGCTAAGTACTCCCAACTCTATCAACAATGTAGGTTTTACCAGTTTTCTAAGTCTCCCTTATTTTCTTGTACTTATACTTGGAATTCTCTGTGTAAACCTCTGTAACTTTTCTAGGTAGATGAATCACTGGGTACTTTCGCTTGTTTCTGTCTGTTACCAAACTTGAGAAACTCATACATTCTCTGTTCACTGTTTCCCAGTCTTAGAGAAGTAGATTTCCTTCTGCCAAAGTGCTGTTTTCACAGTGCTAAGTACTCCCAACTCTATCAACAATGTAGGTTTTACCAGTTTTCTAAGTCTCTCTTATTTTCTTGTACTTATACTTGGTTTTCTCAGTGTAAACCTCTGTAACTTTTCTAGGTAGATGAATCACTGTGTACTTTCTCTTGTTTCTATCTGTTACCAATCTTGAGAAACTGATACATTCTCTTTTCACTGTTTCACGGACTTAGAAAACTAAATTTCTTTCTGCGAAAGTGCTGTTTTCACAGTGATAAGTACTCCCAACTCTATCAACAATGTAGGTTTTACCGGTTTTCAAAGTCTCTCTTATTTTCTTGTACTAATACTTGGAATTCTCTGTGTAAACCTCTGTAACTTTTCTAGGTAGATGAATCACTGTGTACTTTCTCTTGTTTCTATCTGTTACCAATCTTGAGAAACTGAATACATTCTCTTTTCACTGTTTCACGGACTTAGACAACTAAATTTCTTTCTGCGAAAGTGCTGTTTTCACAGTGCTAAGTACTCCCAACTCTATCCACAATGTACGTTTTACCAGTTTTCTAAGTCTCTCTTATTTTCTTGTACTTATACTTGGTTTTCTCTGTGTAAACCTCTGTAACTTTTCTAGGTAGATGAATCACTGTGTACTTTCTCTTGTTTCTATCTGTTTCCAATCTTGAGAAACTCATACATTTTCTGATCACTGTTTCACGGACTTAGAGAACTAAATTTCCTTTGGCGAAAGTGCTGTTTTCACCGTGTTAAGTACTCCCAACTCTATCAACAATGTAGGTTTTACCAGTTTTCTAAGTCTCCCTTATTTTCTTGTACTTATACTTGGAATTCTCTGTGTAAACCTCTGTAACTTTTCTAGGTAGATGAATCACTGGGTACTTTCGCTTGTTTCTGTCTGTTACCAAACTTGAGAAACTCATACATTCTCTGTTCACTGTTTCCCAGTCTTAGAGAAGTAGATTTCCTTCTGCCAAAGTGTTGTTTTCACAGTGCTAAGTACTCCCAACTCTATCAACAATGTAGGTTTTACCAGTTTTCTAAGTCTCTCTTATTTTCTTGTACTTATACTTGGTTTTCTCAGTGTAAACCTCTGTAACTTTTCTAGGTAGATGAATCACTGTGTACTTTCTCTTGTTTCTATCTGTTACCAATCTTGAGAAACTGATACATTCTCTTTTCACTGTTTCACGGACTTAGAAAACTAAATTTCTTTCTGCGAAAGTGCTGTTTTCACAGTGATAAGTACTCCCAACTCTATCAACAATGTAGGTTTTACCGGTTTTCAAAGTCTCTCTTATTTTCTTGTACTAATACTTGGAATTCTCTGTGTAAACCTCTGTAACTTTTCTAGGTAGATGAATCACTGTGTACTTTCTCTTGTTTCTATCTGTTACCAATCTTGAGAAACTGAATACATTCTCTTTTCACTGTTTCACGGACTTAGAAAACTAAATTTCTTTCTGCGAAAGTGCTGTTTTCACAGTGCTAAGTACTCCCAACTCTATCAACAATGTAGGTTTTACCGGTTTTCAAAGTCTCTCTTATTTTCTTGTACTAATACTTGGAATTCTCTGTGTAAACCTCTGTAACTTTTCTAGGTAGATGAATCACTGTGTACTTTCTCTTGTTTCTATCTGTTACCAATCTTGAGAAACTCATACATTCTCTGTTCACTGTTTCACGGACTTAGACAACTAAATTTCTTTCTGCGAAAGTGCTGTTTTCACAGTGCTAAGTACTCCGAACTCTATCCACAATGTACGTTTTACCAGTTTTCTAAGTCTCTCTTATTTTCTTGTACTTATACTTGGTTTTCTCTGTGTAAACCTCTGTAACTTTTCTAGGTAGATGAATCACTGTGTACTTTCTCTTGTTTCTATCTGTTTTCAATCTTGAGAAACTCATACATTTTCTGATCACTGTTTCACGGACTTAGAGAACTAAATTTCCTTTGGCGAAAGTGCTGTTTTCACCGTGTTAAGTACTCCCAACTCTATCAACAATGTAGGTTTTACCAGTTTTCTAAGTCTCCCTTATTTTCTTGTACTTATACTTGGAATTCTCTGTGTAAACCTCTGTAACTTTTCTAGGTAGATGAATCACTGTGTACTTTCGCTTGTTTCTGTCTGTTACCAAACTTGAGAAACTCATACATTCTCTGTTCACTGTTTCACGGCCTTAGAGAACTAAAATTCCTTCGGCGAAAGTGCTGTTTTCACAGTGCTAAGTACTCCCAACTCTATCAACAATGTAGGTTTTACCAGTTTTCTAAGTCTCCCTTATTTTCTTGTACTTATACTTGGAATTCTCTGTGTAAACCTCTGTAACTTTTCTAGGTAGATGAATCACTGGGTACTTTCGCTTGTTTCTGTCTGTTACCAAACTTGAGAAACTCATACATTCTCTGTTCACTGTTTCCCAGTCTGAGAGAAGTAGATTTCCTTCTGCCAAAGTGCTGTTTTCACAGTGCTAAGTACTCCCAACTCTATCAACAATGTAGGTTTTACCAGTTTTCTAAGTCTCTCTTATTTTCTTGTACTTATACTTGGTTTTCTCAGTGTAAACCTCTGTAACTTTTCTAGGTAGATGAATCACTGTGTACTTTCTCTTGTTTCTATCTGTTACCAATCTTGAGAAACTGATACATTCTCTTTTCACTGTTTCACGGACTTAGAAAACTAAATTTCTTTCTGCGAAAGTGCTGTTTTCACAGTGATAAGTACTCCCAACTCTATCAACAATGTAGGTTTTACCGGTTTTCAAAGTCTCTCTTATTTTCTTGTACTAATACTTGGAATTCTCTGTGTAAACCTCTGTAACTTTTCTAGGTAGATGAATCACTGTGTACTTTCTCTTGTTTCTATCTGTTACCAATCTTGAGAAACTCATACATTCTCTGTTCACTGTTTCACGGACTTAGACAACTAAATTTCTTTCTGCGAAAGTGCTGTTTTCACAGTGCTAAGTACTCCCAACTCTATCCACAATGTACGTTTTACCAGTTTTCTAAGTGTCTCTTATTTTCTTGTACTTATACTTGGTTTTCTCTGTGTAAACCTCTGTAACTTTTCTAGGTAGATGAATCACTGTGTACTTTCTCTTGTTTCTATCTGTTACCAATCTTGAGAAACTGATACATTCTCTTTTCACTGTTTCAGGGACTTAGAAAACTAAATTTCTTTCTGCGAAAGTGCTGTTTTCACAGTGCTAAGTACTCCCAACTCTATCAACAATGTAGGTTTTACCGGTTTTCAAAGTCTCTCTTATTTTCTTGTACTAATACTTGGAATTCTCTGTGTAAACCTCTGTAACTTTTCTAGGTAGATGAATCACTGTGTACTTTCTCTTGTTTCTGTCTGTTACCAATCTTGAGAAACTCATACATTCTCTGTTCACTGTTTCCCAGTCTTAGAGAAGTAGATTTCTTTCTGCCAAAGTGCAGTTTTCACAGTGCTAAGTACTCCCAACTCTATCAACAATGTAGGTTTTACCAGTTTTCTAAGTCTCTCTTATTTTCTTGGACTTATACTTGGTTTTCTCTGTGTAAACCTCTGTAACTTTTCTAGGTAGATGAATCACTGTCTACTTTCTCTTGTTTCTATCTGTTTCCAATCTTGAGAAACTCATACATTTTCTGTTCACTGTTTCACGGACTTAGAGAACTAAATTTCCTTCGGCGAAAGTGCTGTTTTCACCGTGCTAAGTACTCCCAACTCTATCACCAATGTAGGTTTTACCAGTTTTCTAAGTCTCCCTTATTTTCTTGTACTTATACTTGGAATTCTCTGTGTAAACCTCTGTAACTTTTCTAGGTAGATGAATCACTGTGTACTTTCGCTTGTTTCTGTCTGTTACCAAACTTGAGAAACTCATACATTCTCTGTTCACTGTTTCACGGACTTAGAGAACTAAAATTCCTTCGGCGAAAGTGCTGTTTTCACAGTGCTAAGTACTCCCAACTCTATCAACAATGTAGGTTTTACCAGTTTTCTAAGTCTCCCTTATTTTCTTGTACTTATACTTGGAATTCTCTGTGTAAACCTCTGTAACTTTTCTAGGTAGATGAATCACTGGGTACTTTCGCTTGTTTCTGTCTGTTACCAAACTTGAGAAACTCATACATTCTCTGTTCACTGTTTCCCAGTCTGAGAGAAGTAGATTTCCTTCTGCCAAAGTGCTGTTTTCACAGTGCTAAGTACTCCCAACTCTATCAACAATGTAGGTTTTACCAGTTTTCTAAGTCTCTCTTATTTTCTTGTACTTATACTTGGTTTTCTCAGTGTAAACCTCTGTAACTTTTCTAGGTAGATGAATCACTGTGTACTTTCTCTTGTTTCTATCTGTTACCAATCTTGAGAAACTGATACATTCTCTTTTCACTGTTTCACGGACTTAGAAAACTAAATTTCTTTCTGCGAAAGTGCTGTTTTCACAGTGATAAGTACTCCCAACTCTATCAACAATGTAGGTTTTACCGGTTTTCAAAGTCTCTCTTATTTTCTTGTACTAATACTTGGAATTCTCTGTGTAAACCTCTGTAACTTTTCTAGGTAGATGAATCACTGTGTACTTTCTCTTGTTTCTATCTGTTACCAATCTTGAGAAACTCATACATTCTCTGTTCACTGTTTCACGGACTTAGACAACTAAATTTCTTTCTGCGAAAGTGCTGTTTTCACAGTGCTAAGTACTCCCAACTCTATCCACAATGTACGTTTTACCAGTTTTCTAAGTGTCTCTTATTTTCTTGTACTTATACTTGGAATTCTCTGTGTAAACCTCTGTAACTTTTCTAGGTAGATGAATCACTGTGTACTTTCGCTTGTTTCTGTCTGTTACCAAACTTGAGAAACTCATACATTCTCTGTTCACTGTTTCACGGACTTAGAGAACTAAAATTCCTTCGGCGAAAGTGCTGTTTTCACAGTGCTAAGTACTCCCAACTCTATCAACAATGTAGGTTTTACCAGTTTTCTAAGTCTCCCTTATTTTCTTGTACTTATACTTGGAATTCTCTGTGTAAACCTCTGTAACTTTTCTAGGTAGATGAATCACTGGGTACTTTCGCTTGTTTCTGTCTGTTACCAAACTTGAGAAACTCATACATTCTCTGTTCACTGTTTCCCAGTCTTAGAGAAGTAGATTTCCTTCTGCCAAAGTGCTGTTTTCACAGTGCTAAGTACTCCCAACTCTATCAACAATGTAGGTTTTACCAGTTTTCTAAGTCTCTCTTATTTTCTTGTACTTATACTTGGTTTTCTCAGTGTAAACCTCTGTAACTTTTCTAGGTAGATGAATCACTGTCTACTTTCTCTTGTTTCTATCTGTTTCCAATCTTGAGAAACTGATACATTCTCTTTTCACTGTTTCACGGACTTAGAAAACTAAATTTCTTTCTGCGAAAGTGCTGTTTTCACAGTGATAAGTACTCCCAACTCTATCAACAATGTAGGTTTTACCGGTTTTCAAAGTCTCTCTTATTTTCTTGTACTAATACTTGGAATTCTCTGTGTAAACCTCTGTAACTTTTCTAGGTAGATGAATCACTGTGTACTTTCTCTTGTTTCTATCTGTTACCAATCTTGAGAAACTGAATACATTCTCTTTTCACTGTTTCACGGACTTAGACAACTAAATTTCTTTCTGCGAAACTGCTGTTTTCACAGTGCTAAGTACTCCCAACTCTATCCACAATGTACGTTTTACCAGTTTTCTAAGTCTCTCTTATTTTCTTGTACTTATACTTGGTTTTCTCTGTGTAAACCTCTGTAACTTTTCTAGGTAGATGAATCACTGTGTACTTTCTCTTGTTTCTATCTGTTTCCAATCTTGAGAAACTCATACATTTTCTGATCACTGTTTCACGGACTTAGAGAACTAAATTTCCTTTGGCGAAAGTGCTGTTTTCACCGTGTTAAGTACTCCCAACTCTATCAACAATGTAGGTTTTACCAGTTTTCTAAGTCTCCCTTATTTTCTTGTACTTATACTTGGAATTCTCTGTGTAAACCTCTGTAACTTTTCTAGGTAGATGAATCACTGGGTACTTTCGCTTGTTTCTGTCTGTTACCAAACTTGAGAAACTCATACATTCTCTGTTCACTGTTTCCCAGTCTTAGAGAAGTAGATTTCCTTCTGCCAAAGTGCTGTTTTCACAGTGCTAAGTACTCCCAACTCTATCAACAATGTAGGTTTTACCAGTTTTCTAAGTCTCTCTTATTTTCTTGTACTTATACTTGGTTTTCTCAGTGTAAACCTCTGTAACTTTTCTAGGTAGATGAATCACTGTCTACTTTCTCTTGTTTCTATCTGTTTCCAATCTTGAGAAACTGATACATTCTCTTTTCACTGTTTCACGGACTTAGAAAACTAAATTTCTTTCTGCGAAAGTGCTGTTTTCACAGTGATAAGTACTCCCAACTCTATCAACAATGTAGGTTTTACCGGTTTTCAAAGTCTCTCTTATTTTCTTGTACTAATACTTGGAATTCTCTGTGTAAACCTCTGTAACTTTTCTAGGTAGATGAATCACTGTGTACTTTCTCTTGTTTCTATCTGTTACCAATCTTGAGAAACTGAATACATTCTCTTTTCACTGTTTCACGGACTTAGACAACTAAATTTCTTTCTGCGAAAGTGCTGTTTTCACAGTGCTAAGTACTCCCAACTCTATCCACAATGTACGTTTTACCAGTTTTCTAAGTGTCTCTTATTTTCTTGTACTTATACTTGGAATTCTCTGTGTAAACCTCTGTAACTTTTCTAGGTAGATGAATCACTGTGTACTTTCGCTTGTTTCTGTCTGTTACCAAACTTGAGAAACTCATACATTCTCTGTTCACTGTTTCACGGACTTAGAGAACTAAAATTCCTTCGGCGAAAGTGCTGTTTTCACAGTGCTAAGTACTCCCAACTCTATCAACAATGTAGGTTTTACCAGTTTTCTAAGTCTCCCTTATTTTCTTGTACTTATACTTGGAATTCTCTGTGTAAACCTCTGTAACTTTTCTAGGTAGATGAATCACTGGGTACTTTCGCTTGTTTCTGTCTGTTACCAAACTTGAGAAACTCATACATTCTCTGTTCACTGTTTCCCAGTCTTAGAGAAGTAGATTTCCTTCTGCCAAAGTGCTGTTTTCACAGTGCTAAGTACTCCCAACTCTATCAACAATGTAGGTTTTACCAGTTTTCTAAGTCTCTCTTATTTTCTTGTACTTATACTTGGTTTTCTCAGTGTAAACCTCTGTAACTTTTCTAGGTAGATGAATCACTGTCTACTTTCTCTTGTTTCTATCTGTTTCCAATCTTGAGAAACTGATACATTCTCTTTTCACTGTTTCACGGACTTAGAAAACTAAATTTCTTTCTGCGAAAGTGCTGTTTTCACAGTGATAAGTACTCCCAACTCTATCAACAATGTAGGTTTTACCGGTTTTCAAAGTCTCTCTTATTTTCTTGTACTAATACTTGGAATTCTCTGTGTAAACCTCTGTAACTTTTCTAGGTAGATGAATCACTGTGTACTTTCTCTTGTTTCTATCTGTTACCAATCTTGAGAAACTGAATACATTCTCTTTTCACTGTTTCACGGACTTAGACAACTAAATTTCTTTCTGCGAAAGTGCTGTTTTCACAGTGCTAAGTACTCCCAACTCTATCCACAATGTACGTTTTACCAGTTTTCTAAGTCTCTCTTATTTTCTTGTACTTATACTTGGTTTTCTCTGTGTAAACCTCTGTAACTTTTCTAGGTAGATGAATCACTGTGTACTTTCTCTTGTTTCTATCTGTTTCCAATCTTGAGAAACTCATACATTTTCTGATCACTGTTTCACGGACTTAGAGAACTAAATTTCCTTTGGCGAAAGTGCTGTTTTCACCGTGTTAAGTACTCCCAACTCTATCAACAATGTAGGTTTTACCAGTTTTCTAAGTCTCCCTTATTTTCTTGTACTTATACTTGGAATTCTCTGTGTAAACCTCTGTAACTTTTCTAGGTAGATGAATCACTGTGTACTTTCGCTTGTTTCTGTCTGTTACCAAACTTGAGAAACTCATACATTCTCTGTTCACTGTTTCACGGCCTTAGAGAACTAAAATTCCTTCGGCGAAAGTGCTGTTTTCACAGTGCTAAGTACTCCCAACTCTATCAACAATGTAGGTTTTACCAGTTTTCTAAGTCTCCCTTATTTTCTTGTACTTATACTTGGAATTCTCTGTGTAAACCTCTGTAACTTTTCTAGGTAGATGAATCACTGGGTACTTTCGCTTGTTTCTGTCTGTTACCAAACTTGAGAAACTCATACATTCTCTGTTCACTGTTTCCCAGTCTGAGAGAAGTAGATTTCCTTCTGCCAAAGTGCTGTTTTCACAGTGCTAAGTACTCCCAACTCTATCAACAATGTAGGTTTTACCAGTTTTCTAAGTCTCTCTTATTTTCTTGTACTTATACTTGGTTTTCTCAGTGTAAACCTCTGTAACTTTTCTAGGTAGATGAATCACTGTGTACTTTCTCTTGTTTCTATCTGTTACCAATCTTGAGAAACTGATACATTCTCTTTTCACTGTTTCACGGACTTAGAAAACTAAATTTCTTTCTGCGAAAGTGCTGTTTTCACAGTGATAAGTACTCCCAACTCTATCAACAATGTAGGTTTTACCGGTTTTCAAAGTCTCTCTTATTTTCTTGTACTAATACTTGGAATTCTCTGTGTAAACCTCTGTAACTTTTCTAGGTAGATGAATCACTGTGTACTTTCTCTTGTTTCTATCTGTTACCAATCTTGAGAAACTCATACATTCTCTGTTCACTGTTTCACGGACTTAGACAACTAAATTTCTTTCTGCGAAAGTGCTGTTTTCACAGTGCTAAGTACTCCCAACTCTATCCACAATGTACGTTTTACCAGTTTTCTAAGTGTCTCTTATTTTCTTGTACTTATACTTGGAATTCTCTGTGTAAACCTCTGTAACTTTTCTAGGTAGATGAATCACTGTGTACTTTCGCTTGTTTCTGTCTGTTACCAAACTTGAGAAACTCATACATTCTCTGTTCACTGTTTCACGGACTTAGAGAACTAAAATTCCTTCGGCGAAAGTGCTGTTTTCACAGTGCTAAGTACTCCCAACTCTATCAACAATGTAGGTTTTACCAGTTTTCTAAGTCTCCCTTATTTTCTTGTACTTATACTTGGAATTCTCTGTGTAAACCTCTGTAACTTTTCTAGGTAGATGAATCACTGGGTACTTTCGCTTGTTTCTGTCTGTTACCAAACTTGAGAAACTCATACATTCTCTGTTCACTGTTTCCCAGTCTTAGAGAAGTAGATTTCCTTCTGCCAAAGTGCTGTTTTCACAGTGCTAAGTACTCCCAACTCTATCAACAATGTAGGTTTTACCAGTTTTCTAAGTCTCTCTTATTTTCTTGTACTTATACTTGGTTTTCTCAGTGTAAACCTCTGTAACTTTTCTAGGTAGATGAATCACTGTCTACTTTCTCTTGTTTCTATCTGTTTCCAATCTTGAGAAACTGATACATTCTCTTTTCACTGTTTCACGGACTTAGAAAACTAAATTTCTTTCTGCGAAAGTGCTGTTTTCACAGTGATAAGTACTCCCAACTCTATCAACAATGTAGGTTTTACCGGTTTTCAAAGTCTCTCTTATTTTCTTGTACTAATACTTGGAATTCTCTGTGTAAACCTCTGTAACTTTTCTAGGTAGATGAATCACTGTGTACTTTCTCTTGTTTCTATCTGTTACCAATCTTGAGAAACTGAATACATTCTCTTTTCACTGTTTCACGGACTTAGACAACTAAATTTCTTTCTGCGAAAGTGCTGTTTTCACAGTGCTAAGTACTCCCAACTCTATCCACAATGTACGTTTTACCAGTTTTCTAAGTCTCTCTTATTTTCTTGTACTTATACTTGGTTTTCTCTGTGTAAACCTCTGTAACTTTTCTAGGTAGATGAATCACTGTGTACTTTCTCTTGTTTCTATCTGTTTCCAATCTTGAGAAACTCATACATTTTCTGATCACTGTTTCACGGACTTAGAGAACTAAATTTCCTTTGGCGAAAGTGCTGTTTTCACCGTGTTAAGTACTCCCAACTCTATCAACAATGTAGGTTTTACCAGTTTTCTAAGTCTCCCTTATTTTCTTGTACTTATACTTGGAATTCTCTGTGTAAACCTCTGTAACTTTTCTAGGTAGATGAATCACTGGGTACTTTCGCTTGTTTCTGTCTGTTACCAAACTTGAGAAACTCATACATTCTCTGTTCACTGTTTCCCAGTCTTAGAGAAGTAGATTTCCTTCTGCCAAAGTGCTGTTTTCACAGTGCTAAGTACTCCCAACTCTATCAACAATGTAGGTTTTACCAGTTTTCTAAGTCTCTCTTATTTTCTTGTACTTATACTTGGTTTTCTCAGTGTAAACCTCTGTAACTTTTCTAGGTAGATGAATCACTGTCTACTTTCTCTTGTTTCTATCTGTTTCCAATCTTGAGAAACTGATACATTCTCTTTTCACTGTTTCACGGACTTAGAAAACTAAATTTCTTTCTGCGAAAGTGCTGTTTTCACAGTGATAAGTACTCCCAACTCTATCAACAATGTAGGTTTTACCGGTTTTCAAAGTCTCTCTTATTTTCTTGTACTAATACTTGGAATTCTCTGTGTAAACCTCTGTAACTTTTCTAGGTAGATGAATCACTGTGTACTTTCTCTTGTTTCTATCTGTTACCAATCTTGAGAAACTGAATACATTCTCTTTTCACTGTTTCACGGACTTAGACAACTAAATTTCTTTCTGCGAAAGTGCTGTTTTCACAGTGCTAAGTACTCCCAACTCTATCCACAATGTACGTTTTACCAGTTTTCTAAGTGTCTCTTATTTTCTTGTACTTATACTTGGAATTCTCTGTGTAAACCTCTGTAACTTTTCTAGGTAGATGAATCACTGTGTACTTTCGCTTGTTTCTGTCTGTTACCAAACTTGAGAAACTCATACATTCTCTGTTCACTGTTTCACGGACTTAGAGAACTAAAATTCCTTCGGCGAAAGTGCTGTTTTCACAGTGCTAAGTACTCCCAACTCTATCAACAATGTAGGTTTTACCAGTTTTCTAAGTCTCCCTTATTTTCTTGTACTTATACTTGGAATTCTCTGTGTAAACCTCTGTAACTTTTCTAGGTAGATGAATCACTGGGTACTTTCGCTTGTTTCTGTCTGTTACCAAACTTGAGAAACTCATACATTCTCTGTTCACTGTTTCCCAGTCTTAGAGAAGTAGATTTCCTTCTGCCAAAGTGCTGTTTTCACAGTGCTAAGTACTCCCAACTCTATCAACAATGTAGGTTTTACCAGTTTTCTAAGTCTCTCTTATTTTCTTGTACTTATACTTGGTTTTCTCAGTGTAAACCTCTGTAACTTTTCTAGGTAGATGAATCACTGTCTACTTTCTCTTGTTTCTATCTGTTTCCAATCTTGAGAAACTGATACATTCTCTTTTCACTGTTTCACGGACTTAGAAAACTAAATTTCTTTCTGCGAAAGTGCTGTTTTCACAGTGATAAGTACTCCCAACTCTATCAACAATGTAGGTTTTACCGGTTTTCAAAGTCTCTCTTATTTTCTTGTACTAATACTTGGAATTCTCTGTGTAAACCTCTGTAACTTTTCTAGGTAGATGAATCACTGTGTACTTTCTCTTGTTTCTATCTGTTACCAATCTTGAGAAACTGAATACATTCTCTTTTCACTGTTTCACGGACTTAGACAACTAAATTTCTTTCTGCGAAAGTGCTGTTTTCACAGTGCTAAGTACTCCCAACTCTATCCACAATGTACGTTTTACCAGTTTTCTAAGTCTCTCTTATTTTCTTGTACTTATACTTGGTTTTCTCTGTGTAAACCTCTGTAACTTTTCTAGGTAGATGAATCACTGTGTACTTTCTCTTGTTTCTATCTGTTTCCAATCTTGAGAAACTCATACATTTTCTGATCACTGTTTCACGGACTTAGAGAACTAAATTTCCTTTGGCGAAAGTGCTGTTTTCACCGTGTTAAGTACTCCCAACTCTATCAACAATGTAGGTTTTACCAGTTTTCTAAGTCTCCCTTATTTTCTTGTACTTATACTTGGAATTCTCTGTGTAAACCTCTGTAACTTTTCTAGGTAGATGAATCACTGGGTACTTTCGCTTGTTTCTGTCTGTTACCAAACTTGAGAAACTCATACATTCTCTGTTCACTGTTTCCCAGTCTTAGAGAAGTAGATTTCCTTCTGCCAAAGTGTTGTTTTCACAGTGCTAAGTACTCCCAACTCTATCAACAATGTAGGTTTTACCAGTTTTCTAAGTCTCTCTTATTTTCTTGTACTTATACTTGGTTTTCTCAGTGTAAACCTCTGTAACTTTTCTAGGTAGATGAATCACTGTGTACTTTCTCTTGTTTCTATCTGTTACCAATCTTGAGAAACTGATACATTCTCTTTTCACTGTTTCACGGACTTAGAAAACTAAATTTCTTTCTGCGAAAGTGCTGTTTTCACAGTGATAAGTACTCCCAACTCTATCAACAATGTAGGTTTTACCGGTTTTCAAAGTCTCTCTTATTTTCTTGTACTAATACTTGGAATTCTCTGTGTAAACCTCTGTAACTTTTCTAGGTAGATGAATCACTGTGTACTTTCTCTTGTTTCTATCTGTTACCAATCTTGAGAAACTGAATACATTCTCTTTTCACTGTTTCACGGACTTAGAAAACTAAATTTCTTTCTGCGAAAGTGCTGTTTTCACAGTGCTAAGTACTCCCAACTCTATCAACAATGTAGGTTTTACCGGTTTTCAAAGTCTCTCTTATTTTCTTGTACTAATACTTGGAATTCTCTGTGTAAACCTCTGTAACTTTTCTAGGTAGATGAATCACTGTGTACTTTCTCTTGTTTCTATCTGTTACCAATCTTGAGAAACTCATACATTCTCTGTTCACTGTTTCACGGACTTAGACAACTAAATTTCTTTCTGCGAAAGTGCTGTTTTCACAGTGCTAAGTACTCCGAACTCTATCCACAATGTACGTTTTACCAGTTTTCTAAGTCTCTCTTATTTTCTTGTACTTATACTTGGTTTTCTCTGTGTAAACCTCTGTAACTTTTCTAGGTAGATGAATCACTGTGTACTTTCTCTTGTTTCTATCTGTTACCAATCTTGAGAAACTGATACATTCTCTTTTCACTGTTTCAGGGACTTAGAAAACTAAATTTCTTTCTGCGAAAGTGCTGTTTTCACAGTGCTAAGTACTCCCAACTCTATCAACAATGTAGGTTTTACCGGTTTTCAAAGTCTCTCTTATTTTCTTGTACTAATACTTGGAATTCTCTGTGTAAACCTCTGTAACTTTTCTAGGTAGATGAATCACTGTGTACTTTCTCTTGTTTCTGTCTGTTACCAATCTTGAGAAACTCATACATTCTCTGTTCACTGTTTCCCAGTCTTAGAGAAGTAGATTTCTTTCTGCCAAAGTGCAGTTTTCACAGTGCTAAGTACTCCCAACTCTATCAACAATGTAGGTTTTACCAGTTTTCTAAGTCTCTCTTATTTTCTTGGACTTATACTTGGTTTTCTCTGTGTAAACCTCTGTAACTTTTCTAGGTAGATGAATCACTGTCTACTTTCTCTTGTTTCTATCTGTTTCCAATCTTGAGAAACTCATACATTTTCTGTTCACTGTTTCACGGACTTAGAGAACTAAATTTCCTTCGGCGAAAGTGCTGTTTTCACCGTGCTAAGTACTCCCAACTCTATCACCAATGTAGGTTTTACCAGTTTTCTAAGTCTCCCTTATTTTCTTGTACTTATACTTGGAATTCTCTGTGTAAACCTCTGTAACTTTTCTAGGTAGATGAATCACTGTGTACTTTCGCTTGTTTCTGTCTGTTACCAAACTTGAGAAACTCATACATTCTCTGTTCACTGTTTCACGGACTTAGAGAACTAAAATTCCTTCGGCGAAAGTGCTGTTTTCACAGTGCTAAGTACTCCCAACTCTATCAACAATGTAGGTTTTACCAGTTTTCTAAGTCTCCCTTATTTTCTTGTACTTATACTTGGAATTCTCTGTGTAAACCTCTGTAACTTTTCTAGGTAGATGAATCACTGGGTACTTTCGCTTGTTTCTGTCTGTTACCAAACTTGAGAAACTCATACATTCTCTGTTCACTGTTTCCCAGTCTTAGAGAAGTAGATTTCCTTCTGCCAAAGTGCTGTTTTCACAGTGCTAAGTACTCCCAACTCTATCAACAATGTAGGTTTTACCAGTTTTCTAAGTCTCTCTTATTTTCTTGTACTTATACTTGGTTTTCTCAGTGTAAACCTCTGTAACTTTTCTAGGTAGATGAATCACTGTGTACTTTCTCTTGTTTCTATCTGTTACCAATCTTGAGAAACTGATACATTCTCTTTTCACTGTTTCACGGAATTAGAAAACTAAATTTCTTTCTGCGAAAGTGCTGTTTTCACAGTGATAAGTACTCCCAACTCTATCAACAATGTAGGTTTTACCGGTTTTCAAAGTCTCTCTTATTTTCTTGTACTAATACTTGGAATTCTCTGTGTAAACCTCTGTAACTTTTCTAGGTAGATGAATCACTGTGTACTTTCTCTTGTTTCTATCTGTTACCAATCTTGAGAAACTGAATACATTCTCTTTTCACTGTTTCACGGACTTAGAAAACTAAATTTCTTTCTGCGAAAGTGCTGTTTTCACAGTGCTAAGTACTCCCAACTCTATCAACAATGTAGGTTTTACCGGTTTTCAAAGTCTCTCTTATTTTCTTGTACTAATACTTGGAATTCTCTGTGTAAACCTCTGTAACTTTTCTAGGTAGATGAATCACTGTGTACTTTCTCTTGTTTCTATCTGTTACCAATCTTGAGAAACTCATACATTCTCTGTTCACTGTTTCACGGACTTAGACAACTAAATTTCTTTCTGCGAAAGTGCTGTTTTCACAGTGCTAAGTACTCCCAACTCTATCCACAATGTACGTTTTACCAGTTTTCTAAGTCTCTCTCATTTTCTTGTACTTATACTTGGTTTTCTCTGTGTAAACCTCTGTAACTTTTCTAGGTAGATGAATCACTGTGTACTTTCTCTTGTTTCTATCTGTTTCCAATCTTGAGAAACTCATACATTTTCTGATCACTGTTTCACGGACTTAGAGAACTAAATTTCCTTTGGCGAAAGTGCTGTTTTCACCGTGTTAAGTACTCCCAACTCTATCAACAATGTAGGTTTTACCAGTTTTCTAAGTCTCCCTTATTTTCTTGTACTTATACTTGGAATTCTCTGTGTAAACCTCTGTAACTTTTCTAGGTAGATGAATCACTGTGTACTTTCGCTTGTTTCTGTCTGTTACCAAACTTGAGAAACTCATACATTCTCTGTTCACTGTTTCACGGCCTTAGAGAACTAAAATTCCTTCGGCGAAAGTGCTGTTTTCACAGTGCTAAGTACTCCCAACTCTATCAACAATGTAGGTTTTACCAGTTTTCTAAGTCTCCCTTATTTTCTTGTACTTATACTTGGAATTCTCTGTGTAAACCTCTGTAACTTTTCTAGGTAGATGAATCACTGGGTACTTTCGCTTGTTTCTGTCTGTTACCAAACTTGAGAAACTCATACATTCTCTGTTCACTGTTTCCCAGTCTTAGAGAAGTAGATTTCCTTCTGCCAAAGTGCTGTTTTCACAGTGCTAAGTACTCCCAACTCTATCAACAATGTAGGTTTTACCAGTTTTCTAAGTCTCTCTTATTTTCTTGTACTTATACTTGGTTTTCTCAGTGTAAACCTCTGTAACTTTTCTAGGTAGATGAATCACTGTGTACTTTCTCTTGTTTCTATCTCTTACCAATCTTGAGAAACTCATACATTCTCTGTTCACTGTTTCACGGACTTAGAAAACTAAATTTCTTTCTGCGAAAGTGCTGTTTTCACAGTGATAAGTACTCCCAACTCTATCAACAATGTAGGTTTTACCGGTTTTCAAAGTCTCTCTTATTTTCTTGTACTAATACTTGGAATTCTCTGTGTAAACCTCTGTAACTTTTCTAGGTAGATGAATCACTGTGTACTTTCTCTTGTTTCTATCTGTTACCAATCTTGAGAAACTCATACATTCTCTGTTCACTGTTTCACGGACTTAGACAACTAAATTTCTTTCTGCGAAAGTGCTGTTTTCACAGTGCTAAGTACTCCCAACTCTATCCACAATGTACGTTTTACCAGTTTTCTAAGAGTCTCTTATTTTCTTGTACTTATACTTGGTTTTCTCTGTGTAAACCTCTGTAACTTTTCTAGGTAGATGAATCACTGTGTACTTTCTCTTGTTTCTATCTGTTACTAATCTTGAGAAACTGATACATTCTCTTTTCACTGTTTCACGGACTTAGAAAACTAAATTTCTTTCTGCGAAAGTGCTGTTTTCACCGTGTTAAGTACTCCCAACTCTATCAACAATGTAGGTTTTACCGGTTTTCAAAGTCTCTCTTATTTTCTTGTACTAATACTTGGAATTCTCTGTGTAAACCTCTGTAACTTTTCTAGGTAGATGAATCACTGTGTACTTTCTCTTGTTTCTGTCTGTTACCAATCTTGAGAAACTCATACATTCTCTGTTCACTGTTTCCCAGTCTTAGAGAAGTAGATTTCTTTCTGCCAAAGTGCAGTTTTCACAGTGCTAAGTACTCCCAACTCTATCAACAATGTAGGTTTTACCAGTTTTCTAAGTCTCTCTTATTTTCTTGGACTTATACTTGGTTTTCTCTGTGTAAACCTCTGTAACTTTTCTAGGTAGATGAATCACTGTCTACTTTCTCTTGTTTCTATCTGTTTCCAATCTTGAGAAACTCATACATTTTCTGTTCACTGTTTCACGGACTTAGAGAACTAAATTTCCTTCGGCGAAAGTGCTGTTTTCACCGTGCTAAGTACTCCCAACTCTATCACCAATGTAGGTTTTACCAGTTTTCTAAGTCTCCCTTATTTTCTTGTACTTATACTTGGAATTCTCTGTGTAAACCTCTGTAACTTTTCTAGGTAGATGAATCACTGGGTACTTTCGCTTGTTTCTGTCTGTTACCAAACTTGAGAAACTCATACATTCTCTGTTCACTGTTTCCCAGTCTTAGAGAAGTAGATTTCCTTCTGCCAAAGTGCTGTTTTCACAGTGCTAAGTACTCCCAACTCTATCAACAATGTAGGTTTTACCAGTTTTCTAAGTCTCTCTTATTTTCTTGTACTTATACTTGGTTTTCTCAGTGTAAACCTCTGTAACTTTTCTAGGTAGATGAATCACTGTGTACTTTCTCTTGTTTCTATCTGTTACCAATCTTGAGAAACTGATACATTCTCTTTTCACTGTTTCACGGACTTAGAAAACTAAATTTCTTTCTGCGAAAGTGCTGTTTTCACAGTGATAAGTACTCCCAACTCTATCAACAATGTAGGTTTTACCGGTTTTCAAAGTCTCTCTTATTTTCTTGTACTAATACTTGGAATTCTCTGTGTAAACCTCTGTAACTTTTCTAGGTAGATGAATCACTGTGTACTTTCTCTTGTTTCTATCTGTTACCAATCTTGAGAAACTCATACATTCTCTGTTCACTGTTTCACGGACTTAGACAACTAAATTTCTTTCTGCGAAAGTGCTGTTTTCACAGTGCTAAGTACTCCCAACTCTATCAACAATGTAGGTTTTACCAGTTTTCTAAGTCTCTCTTATTTTCTTGGACTTATACTTGGTTTTCTCTGTGTAAACCTCTGTAACTTTTCTAGGTAGATGAATCACTGTCTACTTTCTCTTGTTTCTATCTGTTTCCAATCTTGAGAAACTCATACATTTTCTGTTCACTGTTTCACGGACTTAGAGAACTAAATTTCCTTCGGCGAAAGTGCTGTTTTCACCGTGCTAAGTACTCCCAACTCTATCACCAATGTAGGTTTTACCAGTTTTCTAAGTCTCCCTTATTTTCTTGTACTTATACTTGGAATTCTCTGTGTAAACCTCTGTAACTTTTCTAGGTAGATGAATCACTGGGTACTTTCGCTTGTTTCTGTCTGTTACCAAACTTGAGAAACTCATACATTCTCTGTTCACTGTTTCCCAGTCTTAGAGAAGTAGATTTCCTTCTGCCAAAGTGCTGTTTTCACAGTGCTAAGTACTCCCAACTCTATCAACAATGTAGGTTTTACCAGTTTTCTAAGTCTCTCTTATTTTCTTGTACTTATACTTGGTTTTCTCAGTGTAAACCTCTGTAACTTTTCTAGGTAGATGAATCACTGTGTACTTTCTCTTGTTTCTATCTGTTACCAATCTTGAGAAACTGATACATTCTCTTTTCACTGTTTCACGGACTTAGAAAACTAAATTTCTTTCTGCGAAAGTGCTGTTTTCACAGTGATAAGTACTCCCAACTCTATCAACAATGTAGGTTTTACCGGTTTTCAAAGTCTCTCTTATTTTCTTGTACTAATACTTGGAATTCTCTGTGTAAACCTCTGTAACTTTTCTAGGTAGATGAATCACTGTGTACTTTCTCTTGTTTCTATCTGTTACCAATCTTGAGAAACTCATACATTCTCTGTTCACTGTTTCACGGACTTAGACAACTAAATTTCTTTCTGCGAAAGTGCTGTTTTCACAGTGCTAAGTACTCCGAACTCTATCCACAATGTACGTTTTACCAGTTTTCTAAGTCTCTCTTATTTTCTTGTACTTATACTTGGTTTTCTCTGTGTAAACCTCTGTAACTTTTCTAGGTAGATGAATCACTGTGTACTTTCTCTTGTTTCTATCTGTTTCCAATCTTGAGAAACTCATACATTTTCTGATCACTGTTTCACGGACTTAGAGAACTAAATTTCCTTTGGCGAAAGTGCTGTTTTCACCGTGTTAAGTACTCCCAACTCTATCAACAATGTAGGTTTTACCAGTTTTCTAAGTCTCCCTTATTTTCTTGTACTTATACTTGGAATTCTCTGTGTAAACCTCTGTAACTTTTCTAGGTAGATGAATCACTGTGTACTTTCGCTTGTTTCTGTCTGTTACCAAACTTGAGAAACTCATACATTCTCTGTTCACTGTTTCACGGCCTTAGAGAACTAAAATTCCTTCGGCGAAAGTGCTGTTTTCACAGTGCTAAGTACTCCCAACTCTATCAACAATGTAGGTTTTACCAGTTTTCTAAGTCTCCCTTATTTTCTTGTACTTATACTTGGAATTCTCTGTGTAAACCTCTGTAACTTTTCTAGGTAGATGAATCACTGGGTACTTTCGCTTGTTTCTGTCTGTTACCAAACTTGAGAAACTCATACATTCTCTGTTCACTGTTTCCCAGTCTGAGAGAAGTAGATTTCCTTCTGCCAAAGTGCTGTTTTCACAGTGCTAAGTACTCCCAACTCTATCAACAATGTAGGTTTTACCAGTTTTCTAAGTCTCTCTTATTTTCTTGTACTTATACTTGGTTTTCTCAGTGTAAACCTCTGTAACTTTTCTAGGTAGATGAATCACTGTGTACTTTCTCTTGTTTCTATCTGTTACCAATCTTGAGAAACTGATACATTCTCTTTTCACTGTTTCACGGACTTAGAAAACTAAATTTCTTTCTGCGAAAGTGCTGTTTTCACAGTGATAAGTACTCCCAACTCTATCAACAATGTAGGTTTTACCGGTTTTCAAAGTCTCTCTTATTTTCTTGTACTAATACTTGGAATTCTCTGTGTAAACCTCTGTAACTTTTCTAGGTAGATGAATCACTGTGTACTTTCTCTTGTTTCTATCTGTTACCAATCTTGAGAAACTCATACATTCTCTGTTCACTGTTTCACGGACTTAGACAACTAAATTTCTTTCTGCGAAAGTGCTGTTTTCACAGTGCTAAGTACTCCCAACTCTATCCACAATGTACGTTTTACCAGTTTTCTAAGTGTCTCTTATTTTCTTGTACTTATACTTGGTTTTCTCTGTGTAAACCTCTGTAACTTTTCTAGGTAGATGAATCACTGTGTACTTTCTCTTGTTTCTATCTGTTACCAATCTTGAGAAACTGATACATTCTCTTTTCACTGTTTCAGGGACTTAGAAAACTAAATTTCTTTCTGCGAAAGTGCTGTTTTCACAGTGCTAAGTACTCCCAACTCTATCAACAATGTAGGTTTTACCGGTTTTCAAAGTCTCTCTTATTTTCTTGTACTAATACTTGGAATTCTCTGTGTAAACCTCTGTAACTTTTCTAGGTAGATGAATCACTGTGTACTTTCTCTTGTTTCTGTCTGTTACCAATCTTGAGAAACTCATACATTCTCTGTTCACTGTTTCCCAGTCTTAGAGAAGTAGATTTCTTTCTGCCAAAGTGCAGTTTTCACAGTGCTAAGTACTCCCAACTCTATCAACAATGTAGGTTTTACCAGTTTTCTAAGTCTCTCTTATTTTCTTGGACTTATACTTGGTTTTCTCTGTGTAAACCTCTGTAACTTTTCTAGGTAGATGAATCACTGTCTACTTTCTCTTGTTTCTATCTGTTTCCAATCTTGAGAAACTCATACATTTTCTGTTCACTGTTTCACGGACTTAGAGAACTAAATTTCCTTCGGCGAAAGTGCTGTTTTCACCGTGCTAAGTACTCCCAACTCTATCACCAATGTAGGTTTTACCAGTTTTCTAAGTCTCCCTTATTTTCTTGTACTTATACTTGGAATTCTCTGTGTAAACCTCTGTAACTTTTCTAGGTAGATGAATCACTGTGTACTTTCGCTTGTTTCTGTCTGTTACCAAACTTGAGAAACTCATACATTCTCTGTTCACTGTTTCACGGACTTAGAGAACTAAAATTCCTTCGGCGAAAGTGCTGTTTTCACAGTGCTAAGTACTCCCAACTCTATCAACAATGTAGGTTTTACCAGTTTTCTAAGTCTCCCTTATTTTCTTGTACTTATACTTGGAATTCTCTGTGTAAACCTCTGTAACTTTTCTAGGTAGATGAATCACTGGGTACTTTCGCTTGTTTCTGTCTGTTACCAAACTTGAGAAACTCATACATTCTCTGTTCACTGTTTCCCAGTCTTAGAGAAGTAGATTTCCTTCTGCCAAAGTGCTGTTTTCACAGTGCTAAGTACTCCCAACTCTATCAACAATGTAGGTTTTACCAGTTTTCTAAGTCTCTCTTATTTTCTTGTACTTATACTTGGTTTTCTCAGTGTAAACCTCTGTAACTTTTCTAGGTAGATGAATCACTGTGTACTTTCTCTTGTTTCTATCTGTTACCAATCTTGAGAAACTGATACATTCTCTTTTCACTGTTTCACGGAATTAGAAAACTAAATTTCTTTCTGCGAAAGTGCTGTTTTCACAGTGATAAGTACTCCCAACTCTATCAACAATGTAGGTTTTACCGGTTTTCAAAGTCTCTCTTATTTTCTTGTACTAATACTTGGAATTCTCTGTGTAAACCTCTGTAACTTTTCTAGGTAGATGAATCACTGTGTACTTTCTCTTGTTTCTATCTGTTACCAATCTTGAGAAACTGAATACATTCTCTTTTCACTGTTTCACGGACTTAGAAAACTAAATTTCTTTCTGCGAAAGTGCTGTTTTCACAGTGCTAAGTACTCCCAACTCTATCAACAATGTAGGTTTTACCGGTTTTCAAAGTCTCTCTTATTTTCTTGTACTAATACTTGGAATTCTCTGTGTAAACCTCTGTAACTTTTCTAGGTAGGTGAATCACTGTGTACTTTCTCTTGTTTCTATCTGTTACCAATCTTGAGAAACTCATACATTCTCTGTTCACTGTTTCACGGACTTAGACAACTAAATTTCTTTCTGCGAAAGTGCTGTTTTCACAGTGCTAAGTACTCCCAACTCTATCCACAATGTACGTTTTACCAGTTTTCTAAGTCTCTCTCATTTTCTTGTACTAATACTTGGAATTCTCTGTGTAAACCTCTGTAACTTTTCTAGGTAGATGAATCACTGTGTACTTTCTCTTGTTTCTGTCTGTTACCAATCTTGAGAAACTCATACATTCTCTGTTCACTGTTTCCCAGTCTTAGAGAAGTAGATTTCTTTCTGCCAAAGTGCAGTTTTCACAGTGCTAAGTACTCCCAACTCTATCAACAATGTAGGTTTTACCAGTTTTCTAAGTCTCTCTTATTTTCTTGGACTTATACTTGGTTTTCTCTGTGTAAACCTCTGTAACTTTTCTAGGTAGATGAATCACTGTCTACTTTCTCTTGTTTCTATCTGTTTCCAATCTTGAGAAACTCATACATTTTCTGTTCACTGTTTCACGGACTTAGAGAACTAAATTTCCTTCGGCGAAAGTGCTGTTTTCACCGTGCTAAGTACTCCCAACTCTATCACCAATGTAGGTTTTACCAGTTTTCTAAGTCTCCCTTATTTTCTTGTACTTATACTTGGAATTCTCTGTGTAAACCTCTGTAACTTTTCTAGGTAGATGAATCACTGGGTACTTTCGCTTGTTTCTGTCTGTTACCAAACTTGAGAAACTCATACATTCTCTGTTCACTGTTTCACGGACTTACAGAACTAAAATTCCTTCGGCGAAAGTGCTGTTTTCACAGAGCTAAGTACTCCCAACTCTATCAACAATGTAGGTTTTACCAGTTTTCTAAGTCTCCCTTATTTTCTTGTACTTATACTTGGAATTCTCTGTGTAAACCTCTGTAACTTTTCTAGGTAGATGAATCACTGGGTACTTTCGCTTGTTTCTGTCTGTTACCAAACTTGAGAAACTCATACATTCTCTGTTCACTGTTTCCCAGTCTTAGAGAAGTAGATTTCCTTCTGCCAAAGTGCTGTTTTCACAGTGCTAAGTACTCCCAACTCTATCAACAATGTAGGTTTTACCAGTTTTCTAAGTCTCTCTTATTTTCTTGTACTTATACTTGGTTTTCTCAGTGTAAACCTCTGTAACTTTTCTAGGTAGATGAATCACTGTGTACTTTCTCTTGTTTCTATCTGTTACCAATCTTGAGAAACTGATACATTCTCTTTTCACTGTTTCACGGACTTAGAAAACTAAATTTCTTTCTGCGAAAGTGCTGTTTTCACAGTGATAAGTACTCCCAACTCTATCAACAATGTAGGTTTTACCGGTTTTCAAAGTCTCTCTTATTTTCTTGTACTAATACTTGGAATTCTCTGTGTAAACCTCTGTAACTTTTCTAGGTAGATGAATCACTGTGTACTTTCTCTTGTTTCTATCTGTTACCAATCTTGAGAAACTGAATACATTCTCTTTTCACTGTTTCACGGACTTAGACAACTAAATTTCTTTCTGCGAAAGTGCTGTTTTCACAGTGCTAAGTACTCCCAACTCTATCCACAATGTACGTTTTACCAGTTTTCTAAGTCTCTCTTATTTTCTTGTACTTATACTTGGTTTTCTCTGTGTAAACCTCTGTAACTTTTCTAGGTAGATGAATCACTGTGTACTTTCTCTTGTTTCTATCTGTTTCCAATCTTGAGAAACTCATACATTTTCTGATCACTGTTTCACGGACTTAGAGAACTAAATTTCCTTTGGCGAAAGTGCTGTTTTCACCGTGTTAAGTACTCCCAACTCTATCAACAATGTAGGTTTTACCAGTTTTCTAAGTCTCCCTTATTTTCTTGTACTTATACTTGGAATTCTCTGTGTAAACCTCTGTAACTTTTCTAGGTAGATGAATCACTGGGTACTTTCGCTTGTTTCTGTCTGTTACCAAACTTGAGAAACTCATACATTCTCTGTTCACTGTTTCCCAGTCTTAGAGAAGTAGATTTCCTTCTGCCAAAGTGTTGTTTTCACAGTGCTAAGTACTCCCAACTCTATCAACAATGTAGGTTTTACCAGTTTTCTAAGTCTCTCTTATTTTCTTGTACTTATACTTGGTTTTCTCAGTGTAAACCTCTGTAACTTTTCTAGGTAGATGAATCACTGTGTACTTTCTCTTGTTTCTATCTGTTACCAATCTTGAGAAACTGATACATTCTCTTTTCACTGTTTCACGGACTTAGAAAACTAAATTTCTTTCTGCGAAAGTGCTGTTTTCACAGTGATAAGTACTCCCAACTCTATCAACAATGTAGGTTTTACCGGTTTTCAAAGTCTCTCTTATTTTCTTGTACTAATACTTGGAATTCTCTGTGTAAACCTCTGTAACTTTTCTAGGTAGATGAATCACTGTGTACTTTCTCTTGTTTCTATCTGTTACCAATCTTGAGAAACTGAATACATTCTCTTTTCACTGTTTCACGGACTTAGAAAACTAAATTTCTTTCTGCGAAAGTGCTGTTTTCACAGTGATAAGTACTCCCAACTCTATCAACAATGTAGGTTTTACCGGTTTTCAAAGTCTCTCTTATTTTCTTGTACTAATACTTGGAATTCTCTGTGTAAACCTCTGTAACTTTTCTAGGTAGATGAATCACTGTGTACTTTCTCTTGTTTCTATCTGTTACCAATCTTGAGAAACTCATACATTCTCTGTTCACTGTTTCACGGACTTAGACAACTAAATTTCTTTCTGCGAAAGTGCTGTTTTCACAGTGCTAAGTACTCCCAACTCTATCCACAATGTACGTTTTACCAGTTTTCTAAGTGTCTCTTATTTTCTTGTACTTATACTTGGTTTTCTCTGTGTAAACCTCTGTAACTTTTCTAGGTAGATGAATCACTGTGTACTTTCTCTTGTTTCTATCTGTTACCAATCTTGAGAAACTGATACATTCTCTTTTCACTGTTTCAGGGACTTAGAAAACTAAATTTCTTTCTGCGAAAGTGCTGTTTTCACAGTGCTAAGTACTCCCAACTCTATCAACAATGTAGGTTTTACCGGTTTTCAAAGTCTCTCTTATTTTCTTGTACTAATACTTGGAATTCTCTGTGTAAACCTCTGTAACTTTTCTAGGTAGATGAATCACTGTGTACTTTCTCTTGTTTCTGTCTGTTACCAATCTTGAGAAACTCATACATTCTCTGTTCACTGTTTCCCAGTCTTAGAGAAGTAGATTTCTTTCTGCCAAAGTGCAGTTTTCACAGTGCTAAGTACTCCCAACTCTATCAACAATGTAGGTTTTACCAGTTTTCTAAGTCTCTCTTATTTTCTTGGACTTATACTTGGTTTTCTCTGTGTAAACCTCTGTAACTTTTCTAGGTAGATGAATCACTGTCTACTTTCTCTTGTTTCTATCTGTTTCCAATCTTGAGAAACTCATACATTTTCTGTTCACTGTTTCACGGACTTAGAGAACTAAATTTCCTTCGGCGAAAGTGCTGTTTTCACCGTGCTAAGTACTCCCAACTCTATCACCAATGTAGGTTTTACCAGTTTTCTAAGTCTCCCTTATTTTCTTGTACTTATACTTGGAATTCTCTGTGTAAACCTCTGTAACTTTTCTAGGTAGATGAATCACTGTGTACTTTCGCTTGTTTCTGTCTGTTACCAAACTTGAGAAACTCATACATTCTCTGTTCACTGTTTCACGGACTTAGAGAACTAAAATTCCTTCGGCGAAAGTGCTGTTTTCACAGTGCTAAGTACTCCCAACTCTATCAACAATGTAGGTTTTACCAGTTTTCTAAGTCTCCCTTATTTTCTTGTACTTATACTTGGAATTCTCTGTGTAAACCTCTGTAACTTTTCTAGGTAGATGAATCACTGGGTACTTTCGCTTGTTTCTGTCTGTTACCAAACTTGAGAAACTCATACATTCTCTGTTCACTGTTTCCCAGTCTTAGAGAAGTAGATTTCCTTCTGCCAAAGTGCTGTTTTCACAGTGCTAAGTACTCCCAACTCTATCAACAATGTAGGTTTTACCAGTTTTCTAAGTCTCTCTTATTTTCTTGTACTTATACTTGGTTTTCTCAGTGTAAACCTCTGTAACTTTTCTAGGTAGATGAATCACTGTGTACTTTCTCTTGTTTCTATCTCTTACCAATCTTGAGAAACTCATACATTCTCTGTTCACTGTTTCACGGACTTAGAAAACTAAATTTCTTTCTGCGAAAGTGCTGTTTTCACAGTGATAAGTACTCCCAACTCTATCAACAATGTAGGTTTTACCGGTTTTCAAAGTCTCTCTTATTTTCTTGTACTAATACTTGGAATTCTCTGTGTAAACCTCTGTAACTTTTCTAGGTAGATGAATCACTGTGTACTTTCTCTTGTTTCTATCTGTTACCAATCTTGAGAAACTCATACATTCTCTGTTCACTGTTTCACGGACTTAGACAACTAAATTTCTTTCTGCGAAAGTGCTGTTTTCACAGTGCTAAGTACTCCCAACTCTATCCACAATGTACGTTTTACCAGTTTTCTAAGAGTCTCTTATTTTCTTGTACTTATACTTGGTTTTCTCTGTGTAAACCTCTGTAACTTTTCTAGGTAGATGAATCACTGTGTACTTTCTCTTGTTTCTATCTGTTACCAATCTTGAGAAACTGATACATTCTCTTTTCACTGTTTCACGGACTTAGAAAACTAAATTTCTTTCTGCGAAAGTGCTGTTTTCACCGTGTTAAGTACTCCCAACTCTATCAACAATGTAGGTTTTACCGGTTTTCAAAGTCTCTCTTATTTTCTTGTACTAATACTTGGAATTCTCTGTGTAAACCTCTGTAACTTTTCTAGGTAGATGAATCACTGTGTACTTTCTCTTGTTTCTGTCTGTTACCAATCTTGAGAAACTCATACATTCTCTGTTCACTGTTTCCCAGTCTTAGAGAAGTAGATTTCTTTCTGCCAAAGTGCAGTTTTCACAGTGCTAAGTACTCCCAACTCTATCAACAATGTAGGTTTTACCAGTTTTCTAAGTCTCTCTTATTTTCTTGGACTTATACTTGGTTTTCTCTGTGTAAACCTCTGTAACTTTTCTAGGTAGATGAATCACTGTCTACTTTCTCTTGTTTCTATCTGTTTCCAATCTTGAGAAACTCATACATTTTCTGTTCACTGTTTCACGGACTTAGAGAACTAAATTTCCTTCGGCGAAAGTGCTGTTTTCACCGTGCTAAGTACTCCCAACTCTATCACCAATGTAGGTTTTACCAGTTTTCTAAGTCTCCCTTATTTTCTTGTACTTATACTTGGAATTCTCTGTGTAAACCTCTGTAACTTTTCTAGGTAGATGAATCACTGTGTACTTTCGCTTGTTTCTGTCTGTTACCAAACTTGAGAAACTCATACATTCTCTGTTCACTGTTTCACGGACTTACAGAACTAAAATTCCTTCGGCGAAAGTGCTGTTTTCACAGAGCTAAGTACTCCCAACTCTATCAACAATGTAGGTTTTACCAGTTTTCTAAGTCTCCCTTATTTTCTTGTACTTATACTTGGAATTCTCTGTGTAAACCTCTGTAACTTTTCTAGGTAGATGAATCACTGGGTACTTTCGCTTGTTTCTGTCTGTTACCAAACTTGAGAAACTCATACATTCTCTGTTCACTGTTTCCCAGTCTTAGAGAAGTAGATTTCCTTCTGCCAAAGTGCTGTTTTCACAGTGCTAAGTACTCCCAACTCTATCAACAATGTAGGTTTTACCAGTTTTCTAAGTCTCTCTTATTTTCTTGTACTTATACTTGGTTTTCTCAGTGTAAACCTCTGTAACTTTTCTAGGTAGATGAATCACTGTGTACTTTCTCTTGTTTCTATCTGTTACCAATCTTGAGAAACTGATACATTCTCTTTTCACTGTTTCACGGACTTAGAAAACTAAATTTCTTTCTGCGAAAGTGCTGTTTTCACAGTGATAAGTACTCCCAACTCTATCAACAATGTAGGTTTTACCGGTTTTCAAAGTCTCTCTTATTTTCTTGTACTAATACTTGGAATTCTCTGTGTAAACCTCTGTAACTTTTCTAGGTAGATGAATCACTGTGTACTTTCTCTTGTTTCTATCTGTTACCAATCTTGAGAAACTGAATACATTCTCTTTTCACTGTTTCACGGACTTAGACAACTAAATTTCTTTCTGCGAAAGTGCTGTTTTCACAGTGCTAAGTACTCCCAACTCTATCCACAATGTACGTTTTACCAGTTTTCTAAGTCTCTCTTATTTTCTTGTACTTATACTTGGTTTTCTCTGTGTAAACCTCTGTAACTTTTCTAGGTAGATGAATCACTGTGTACTTTCTCTTGTTTCTATCTGTTTCCAATCTTGAGAAACTCATACATTTTCTGATCACTGTTTCACGGACTTAGAGAACTAAATTTCCTTTGGCGAAAGTGCTGTTTTCACCGTGTTAAGTACTCCCAACTCTATCAACAATGTAGGTTTTACCAGTTTTCTAAGTCTCCCTTATTTTCTTGTACTTATACTTGGAATTCTCTGTGTAAACCTCTGTAACTTTTCTAGGTAGATGAATCACTGGGTACTTTCGCTTGTTTCTGTCTGTTACCAAACTTGAGAAACTCATACATTCTCTGTTCACTGTTTCCCAGTCTTAGAGAAGTAGATTTCCTTCTGCCAAAGTGTTGTTTTCACAGTGCTAAGTACTCCCAACTCTATCAACAATGTAGGTTTTACCAGTTTTCTAAGTCTCTCTTATTTTCTTGTACTTATACTTGGTTTTCTCAGTGTAAACCTCTGTAACTTTTCTAGGTAGATGAATCACTGTGTACTTTCTCTTGTTTCTATCTGTTACCAATCTTGAGAAACTGATACATTCTCTTTTCACTGTTTCACGGACTTAGAAAACTAAATTTCTTTCTGCGAAAGTGCTGTTTTCACAGTGATAAGTACTCCCAACTCTATCAACAATGTAGGTTTTACCGGTTTTCAAAGTCTCTCTTATTTTCTTGTACTAATACTTGGAATTCTCTGTGTAAACCTCTGTAACTTTTCTAGGTAGATGAATCACTGTGTACTTTCTCTTGTTTCTATCTGTTACCAATCTTGAGAAACTGAATACATTCTCTTTTCACTGTTTCACGGACTTAGAAAACTAAATTTCTTTCTGCGAAAGTGCTGTTTTCACAGTGATAAGTACTCCCAACTCTATCAACAATGTAGGTTTTACCGGTTTTCAAAGTCTCTCTTATTTTCTTGTACTAATACTTGGAATTCTCTGTGTAAACCTCTGTAACTTTTCTAGGTAGATGAATCACTGTGTACTTTCTCTTGTTTCTATCTGTTACCAATCTTGAGAAACTCATACATTCTCTGTTCACTGTTTCACGGACTTAGACAACTAAATTTCTTTCTGCGAAAGTGCTGTTTTCACAGTGCTAAGTACTCCCAACTCTATCCACAATGTACGTTTTACCAGTTTTCTAAGTCTCTCTTATTTTCTTGTACTTATACTTGGTTTTCTCTGTGTAAACCTCTGTAACTTTTCTAGGTAGATGAATCACTGTGTACTTTCTCTTGTTTCTATCTGTTTCCAATCTTGAGAAACTCATACATTTTCTGATCACTGTTTCACGGACTTAGAGAACTAAATTTCCTTTGGCGAAAGTGCTGTTTTCACCGTGTTAAGTACTCCCAACTCTATCAACAATGTAGGTTTTACCAGTTTTCTAAGTCTCCCTTATTTTCTTGTACTTATACTTGGAATTCTCTGTGTAAACCTCTGTAACTTTTCTAGGTAGATGAATCACTGTGTACTTTCGCTTGTTTCTGTCTGTTACCAAACTTGAGAAACTCATACATTCTCTGTTCACTGTTTCACGGACTTAGAGAACTAAAATTCCTTCGGCGAAAGTGCTGTTTTCACAGTGCTAAGTACTCCCAACTCTATCAACAATGTAGGTTTTACCAGTTTTCTAAGTCTCCCTTATTTTCTTGTACTTATACTTGGTTTTCTCTGTGTAAACCTCTGTAACTTTTCTAGGTAGATGAATCACTGTGTACTTTCTCTTGTTTCTATCTGTTACCAATCTTGAGAAACTGATACATTCTCTTTTCACTGTTTCACGGACTTAGAAAACTAAATTTCTTTCTGCGAAAGTGCTGTTTTCACAGTGCTAAGTACTCCCAACTCTATCAACAATGTAGGTTTTACCGGTTTTCAAAGTCTCTCTTATTTTCTTGTACTAATACTTGGAATTCTCTGTGTAAACCTCTGTAACTTTTCTAGGTAGATGAATCACTGTGTACTTTCTCTTGTTTCTATCTGTTACCAATCTTGAGAAACTCATACATTCTCTGTTCACTGTTTCCCAGTCTTAGAGAAGTAGATTTCTTTCTGCCAAAGTGCAGTTTTCACAGTGCTAAGTACTCCCAACTCTATCAACAATGTAGGTTTTACCAGTTTTCTAAGTCTCTCTTATTTTCTTGGACTTATACTTGGTTTTCTCTGTGTAAACCTCTGTAACTTTTCTAGGTAGATGAATCACTGTGTACTTTCTCTTGTTTCTATCTGTTTCCAATCTTGAGAAACTCATACATTTTCTGATCACTGTTTCACGGACTTAGAGAACTAAATTTCCTTTGGCGAAAGTGCTGTTTTCACCGTGTTAAGTACTCCCAACTCTATCAACAATGTAGGTTTTACCAGTTTTCTAAGTCTCCCTTATTTTCTTGTACTTATACTTGGAATTCTCTGTGTAAACCTCTGTAACTTTTCTAGGTAGATGAATCACTGTGTACTTTCGCTTGTTTCTGTCTGTTACCAAACTTGAGAAACTCATACATTCTCTGTTCACTGTTTCCCAGTCTTAGAGAAGTAGATTTCCTTCTGCCAAAGTGTTGTTTTCACAGTGCTAAGTACTCCCAACTCTATCAACAATGTAGGTTTTACCAGTTTTCTAAGTCTCTCTTATTTTCTTGTACTTATACTTGGTTTTCTCAGTGTAAACCTCTGTAACTTTTCTAGGTAGATGAATCACTGTGTACTTTCTCTTGTTTCTATCTGTTACCAATCTTGAGAAACTGATACATTCTCTTTTCACTGTTTCACGGAATTAGAAAACTAAATTTCTTTCTGCGAAAGTGCTGTTTTCACAGTGATAAGTACTCCCAACTCTATCAACAATGTAGGTTTTACCGGTTTTCAAAGTCTCTCTTATTTTCTTGTACTAATACTTGGAATTCTCTGTGTAAACCTCTGTAACTTTTCTAGGTAGATGAATCACTGTGTACTTTCTCTTGTTTCTATCTGTTACCAATCTTGAGAAACTGAATACATTCTCTTTTCACTGTTTCACGGACTTAGAAAACTAAATTTCTTTCTGCGAAAGTGCTGTTTTCACAGTGCTAAGTACTCCCAACTCTATCAACAATGTAGGTTTTACCGGTTTTCAAAGTCTCTCTTATTTTCTTGTACTAATACTTGGAATTCTCTGTGTAAACCTCTGTAACTTTTCTAGGTAGATGAATCACTGTGTACTTTCTCTTGTTTCTATCTGTTACCAATCTTGAGAAACTCATACATTCTCTGTTCACTGTTTCACGGACTTAGACAACTAAATTTCTTTCTGCGAAAGTGCTGTTTTCACAGTGCTAAGTACTCCCAACTCTATCCACAATGTACGTTTTACCAGTTTTCTAAGTCTCTCTTATTTTCTTGTACTTATACTTGGTTTTCTCTGTGTAAACCTCTGTAACTTTTCTAGGTAGATGAATCACTGTGTACTTTCTCTTGTTTCTATCTGTTTCCAATCTTGAGAAACTCATACATTTTCTGATCACTGTTTCACGGACTTAGAGAACTAAATTTCCTTTGGCGAAAGTGCTGTTTTCACCGTGTTAAGTACTCCCAACTCTATCAACAATGTAGGTTTTACCAGTTTTCTAAGTCTCCCTTATTTTCTTGTACTTATACTTGGAATTCTCTGTGTAAACCTCTGTAACTTTTCTAGGTAGATGAATCACTGTGTACTTTCGCTTGTTTCTGTCTGTTACCAAACTTGAGAAACTCATACATTCTCTGTTCACTGTTTCACGGCCTTAGAGAACTAAAATTCCTTCGGCGAAAGTGCTGTTTTCACAGTGCTAAGTACTCCCAACTCTATCAACAATGTAGGTTTTACCAGTTTTCTAAGTCTCCCTTATTTTCTTGTACTTATACTTGGAATTCTCTGTGTAAACCTCTGTAACTTTTCTAGGTAGATGAATCACTGGGTACTTTCGCTTGTTTCTGTCTGTTACCAAACTTGAGAAACTCATACATTCTCTGTTCACTGTTTCCCAGTCTTAGAGAAGTAGATTTCCTTCTGCCAAAGTGCTGTTTTCACAGTGCTAAGTACTCCCAACTCTATCAACAATGTAGGTTTTACCAGTTTTCTAAGTCTCTCTTATTTTCTTGTACTTATACTTGGTTTTCTCAGTGTAAACCTCTGTAACTTTTCTAGGTAGATGAATCACTGTGTACTTTCTCTTGTTTCTATCTCTTACCAATCTTGAGAAACTCATACATTCTCTGTTCACTGTTTCACGGACTTAGAAAACTAAATTTCTTTCTGCGAAAGTGCTGTTTTCACAGTGATAAGTACTCCCAACTCTATCAACAATGTAGGTTTTACCGGTTTTCAAAGTCTCTCTTATTTTCTTGTACTAATACTTGGAATTCTCTGTGTAAACCTCTGTAACTTTTCTAGGTAGATGAATCACTGTGTACTTTCTCTTGTTTCTATCTGTTACCAATCTTGAGAAACTCATACATTCTCTGTTCACTGTTTCACGGACTTAGACAACTAAATTTCTTTCTGCGAAAGTGCTGTTTTCACAGTGCTAAGTACTCCCAACTCTATCCACAATGTACGTTTTACCAGTTTTCTAAGTGTCTCTTATTTTCTTGTACTTATACTTGGTTTTCTCTGTGTAAACCTCTGTAACTTTTCTAGGTAGATGAATCACTGTGTACTTTCTCTTGTTTCTATCTGTTACCAATCTTGAGAAACTGATACATTCTCTTTTCACTGTTTCACGGACTTAGAAAACTAAATTTCTTTCTGCGAAAGTGCTGTTTTCACCGTGTTAAGTACTCCCAACTCTATCAACAATGTAGGTTTTACCGGTTTTCAAAGTCTCTCTTATTTTCTTGTACTAATACTTGGAATTCTCTGTGTAAACCTCTGTAACTTTTCTAGGTAGATGAATCACTGTGTACTTTCTCTTGTTTCTGTCTGTTACCAATCTTGAGAAACTCATACATTCTCTGTTCACTGTTTCCCAGTCTTAGAGAAGTAGATTTCTTTCTGCCAAAGTGCAGTTTTCACAGTGCTAAGTACTCCCAACTCTATCAACAATGTAGGTTTTACCAGTTTTCTAAGTCTCTCTTATTTTCTTGGACTTATACTTGGTTTTCTCTGTGTAAACCTCTGTAACTTTTCTAGGTAGATGAATCACTGTCTACTTTCTCTTGTTTCTATCTGTTTCCAATCTTGAGAAACTCATACATTTTCTGTTCACTGTTTCACGGACTTAGAGAACTAAATTTCCTTCGGCGAAAGTGCTGTTTTCACCGTGCTAAGTACTCCCAACTCTATCACCAATGTAGGTTTTACCAGTTTTCTAAGTCTCCCTTATTTTCTTGTACTTATACTTGGAATTCTCTGTGTAAACCTCTGTAACTTTTCTAGGTAGATGAATCACTGTGTACTTTCGCTTGTTTCTGTCTGTTACCAAACTTGAGAAACTCATACATTCTCTGTTCACTGTTTCACGGACTTACAGAACTAAAATTCCTTCGGCGAAAGTGCTGTTTTCACAGAGCTAAGTACTCCCAACTCTATCAACAATGTAGGTTTTACCAGTTTTCTAAGTCTCCCTTATTTTCTTGTACTTATACTTGGAATTCTCTGTGTAAACCTCTGTAACTTTTCTAGGTAGATGAATCACTGGGTACTTTCGCTTGTTTCTGTCTGTTACCAAACTTGAGAAACTCATACATTCTCTGTTCACTGTTTCCCAGTCTTAGAGAAGTAGATTTCCTTCTGCCAAAGTGCTGTTTTCACAGTGCTAAGTACTCCCAACTCTATCAACAATGTAGGTTTTACCAGTTTTCTAAGTCTCTCTTATTTTCTTGTACTTATACTTGGTTTTCTCAGTGTAAACCTCTGTAACTTTTCTAGGTAGATGAATCACTGTGTACTTTCTCTTGTTTCTATCTGTTACCAATCTTGAGAAACTGATACATTCTCTTTTCACTGTTTCACGGACTTAGAAAACTAAATTTCTTTCTGCGAAAGTGCTGTTTTCACAGTGATAAGTACTCCCAACTCTATCAACAATGTAGGTTTTACCGGTTTTCAAAGTCTCTCTTATTTTCTTGTACTAATACTTGGAATTCTCTGTGTAAACCTCTGTAACTTTTCTAGGTAGATGAATCACTGTTGTACTTTCTCTTGTTTCTATCTGTTACCAATCTTGAGAAACTGAATACATTCTCTTTTCACTGTTTCACGGACTTAGACAACTAAATTTCTTTCTGCGAAAGTGCTGTTTTCACAGTGCTAAGTACTCCCAACTCTATCCACAATGTACGTTTTACCAGTTTTCTAAGTCTCTCTTATTTTCTTGTACTTATACTTGGTTTTCTCTGTGTAAACCTCTGTAACTTTTCTAGGTAGATGAATCACTGTGTACTTTCTCTTGTTTCTATCTGTTTCCAATCTTGAGAAACTCATACATTTTCTGATCACTGTTTCACGGACTTAGAGAACTAAATTTCCTTTGGCGAAAGTGCTGTTTTCACCGTGTTAAGTACTCCCAACTCTATCAACAATGTAGGTTTTACCAGTTTTCTAAGTCTCCCTTATTTTCTTGTACTTATACTTGGAATTCTCTGTGTAAACCTCTGTAACTTTTCTAGGTAGATGAATCACTGGGTACTTTCGCTTGTTTCTGTCTGTTACCAAACTTGAGAAACTCATACATTCTCTGTTCACTGTTTCCCAGTCTTAGAGAAGTAGATTTCCTTCTGCCAAAGTGTTGTTTTCACAGTGCTAAGTACTCCCAACTCTATCAACAATGTAGGTTTTACCAGTTTTCTAAGTCTCTCTTATTTTCTTGTACTTATACTTGGTTTTCTCAGTGTAAACCTCTGTAACTTTTCTAGGTAGATGAATCACTGTGTACTTTCTCTTGTTTCTATCTGTTACCAATCTTGAGAAACTGATACATTCTCTTTTCACTGTTTCACGGACTTAGAAAACTAAATTTCTTTCTGCGAAAGTGCTGTTTTCACAGTGATAAGTACTCCCAACTCTATCAACAATGTAGGTTTTACCGGTTTTCAAAGTCTCTCTTATTTTCTTGTACTAATACTTGGAATTCTCTGTGTAAACCTCTGTAACTTTTCTAGGTAGATGAATCACTGTGTACTTTCTCTTGTTTCTATCTGTTACCAATCTTGAGAAACTGAATACATTCTCTTTTCACTGTTTCACGGACTTAGAAAACTAAATTTCTTCTGCGAAAGTGCTGTTTTCACAGTGATAAGTACTCCCAACTCTATCAACAATGTAGGTTTTACCGGTTTTCAAAGTCTCTCTTATTTTCTTGTACTAATACTTGGAATTCTCTGTGTAAACCTCTGTAACTTTTCTAGGTAGATGAATCACTGTGTACTTTCTCTTGTTTCTATCTGTTACCAATCTTGAGAAACTCATACATTCTCTGTTCACTGTTTCACGGACTTAGACAACTAAATTTCTTTCTGCGAAAGTGCTGTTTTTCACAGTGCTAAGTACTCCCAACTCTATCCACAATGTACGTTTTACCAGTTTTCTAAGTCTCTCTTATTTTCTTGTACTTATACTTGGTTTTCTCTGTGTAAACCTCTGTAACTTTTCTAGGTAGATGAATCACTGTGTACTTTCTCTTGTTTCTATCTGTTTCCAATCTTGAGAAACTCATACATTTTCTGATCACTGT
>JAQRHT010000037.1:0-5000 GCA_028571685.1 Heterohyrax brucei
CCTAACCCTAACCCTAACCCTAACCCTAACCCTAACCCTAACCCTAACCCTAACCCTAACCCTAACCCTAACCCTAACCCTAACCCTAACCCTAACCCTAACCCTAACCCTAACCCTAACCCTAACCCTAACCCTAACCCTAACCCTAACCCTAACCCTAACCCTAACCCTAACCCTAACCCTAACCCTAACCCTAACCCTAACCCTAACCCTAACCCTAACCCTAACCCTAACCCTAACCCTAACCCTAACCCTAACCCTAACCCTAACCCTAACCCTAACCCTAACCCTAACCCTAACCCTAACCCTAACCCTAACCCTAACCCTAACCCTAACCCTAACCCTAACCCTAACCCTAACCCTAACCCTAACCCTAACCCTAACCCTAACCCTAACCCTAACCCTAACCCTAACCCTAACCCTAACCCTAACCCTAACCCTAACCCTAACCCTAACCCTAACCCTAACCCTAACCCTAACCCTAACCCTAACCCTAACCCTAACCCTAACCCTAACCCTAACCCTAACCCTAACCCTAACCCTAACCCTAACCCTAACCCTAACCCTAACCCTAACCCTAACCCTAACCCTAACCCTAACCCTAACCCTAACCCTAACCCTAACCCTAACCCTAACCCTAACCCTAACCCTAACCCTAACCCTAACCCTAACCCTAACCCTAACCCTAACCCTAACCCTAACCCTAACCCTAACCCTAACCCTAACCCTAACCCTAACCCTAACCCTAACCCTAACCCTAACCCTAACCCTAACCCTAACCCTAACCCTAACCCTAACCCTAACCCTAACCCTAACCCTAACCCTAACCCTAACCCTAACCCTAACCCTAACCCTAACCCTAACCCTAACCCTAACCCTAACCCTAACCCTAACCCTAACCCTAACCCTAACCCTAACCCTAACCCTAACCCTAACCCTAACCCTAACCCTAACCCTAACCCTAACCCTAACCCTAACCCTAACCCTAACCCTAACCCTAACCCTAACCCTAACCCTAACCCTAACCCTAACCCTAACCCTAACCCTAACCCTAACCCTAACCCTAACCCTAACCCTAACCCTAACCCTAACCCTAACCCTAACCCTAACCCTAACCCTAACCCTAACCCTAACCCTAACCCTAACCCTAACCCTAACCCTAACCCTAACCCTAACCCTAACCCTAACCCTAACCCTAACCCTAACCCTAACCCTAACCCTAACCCTAACCCTAACCCTAACCCTAACCCTAACCCTAACCCTAACCCTAACCCTAACCCTAACCCTAACCCTAACCCTAACCCTAACCCTAACCCTAACCCTAACCCTAACCCTAACCCTAACCCTAACCCTAACCCTAACCCTAACCCTAACCCTAACCCTAACCCTAACCCTAACCCTAACCCTAACCCTAACCCTAACCCTAACCCTAACCCTAACCCTAACCCTAACCCTAACCCTAACCCTAACCCTAACCCTAACCCTAACCCTAACCCTAACCCTAACCCTAACCCTAACCCTAACCCTAACCCTAACCCTAACCCTAACCCTAACCCTAACCCTAACCCTAACCCTAACCCTAACCCTAACCCTAACCCTAACCCTAACCCTAACCCTAACCCTAACCCTAACCCTAACCCTAACCCTAACCCTAACCCTAACCCTAACCCTAACCCTAACCCTAACCCTAACCCTAACCCTAACCCTAACCCTAACCCTAACCCTAACCCTAACCCTAACCCTAACCCTAACCCTAACCCTAACCCTAACCCTAACCCTAACCCTAACCCTAACCCTAACCCTAACCCTAACCCTAACCCTAACCCTAACCCTAACCCTAACCCTAACCCTAACCCTAACCCTAACCCTAACCCTAACCCTAACCCTAACCCTAACCCTAACCCTAACCCTAACCCTAACCCTAACCCTAACCCTAACCCTAACCCTAACCCTAACCCTAACCCTAACCCTAACCCTAACCCTAACCCTAACCCTAACCCTAACCCTAACCCTAACCCTAACCCTAACCCTAACCCTAACCCTAACCCTAACCCTAACCCTAACCCTAACCCTAACCCTAACCCTAACCCTAACCCTAACCCTAACCCTAACCCTAACCCTAACCCTAACCCTAACCCTAACCCTAACCCTAACCCTAACCCTAACCCTAACCCTAACCCTAACCCTAACCCTAACCCTAACCCTAACCCTAACCCTAACCCTAACCCTAACCCTAACCCTAACCCTAACCCTAACCCTAACCCTAACCCTAACCCTAACCCTAACCCTAACCCTAACCCTAACCCTAACCCTAACCCTAACCCTAACCCTAACCCTAACCCTAACCCTAACCCTAACCCTAACCCTAACCCTAACCCTAACCCTAACCCTAACCCTAACCCTAACCCTAACCCTAACCCTAACCCTAACCCTAACCCTAACCCTAACCCTAACCCTAACCCTAACCCTAACCCTAACCCTAACCCTAACCCTAACCCTAACCCTAACCCTAACCCTAACCCTAACCCTAACCCTAACCCTAACCCTAACCCTAACCCTAACCCTAACCCTAACCCTAACCCTAACCCTAACCCTAACCCTAACCCTAACCCTAACCCTAACCCTAACCCTAACCCTAACCCTAACCCTAACCCTAACCCTAACCCTAACCCTAACCCTAACCCTAACCCTAACCCTAACCCTAACCCTAACCCTAACCCTAACCCTAACCCTAACCCTAACCCTAACCCTAACCCTAACCCTAACCCTAACCCTAACCCTAACCCTAACCCTAACCCTAACCCTAACCCTAACCCTAACCCTAACCCTAACCCTAACCCTAACCCTAACCCTAACCCTAACCCTAACCCTAACCCTAACCCTAACCCTAACCCTAACCCTAACCCTAACCCTAACCCTAACCCTAACCCTAACCCTAACCCTAACCCTAACCCTAACCCTAACCCTAACCCTAACCCTAACCCTAACCCTAACCCTAACCCTAACCCTAACCCTAACCCTAACCCTAACCCTAACCCTAACCCTAACCCTAACCCTAACCCTAACCCTAACCCTAACCCTAACCCTAACCCTAACCCTAACCCTAACCCTAACCCTAACCCTAACCCTAACCCTAACCCTAACCCTAACCCTAACCCTAACCCATAACCCTAACCCTAACCCTAACCCTAACCCTAACCCTAACCCTAACCCTAACCCTAACCCTAACCCTAACCCTAACCCTAACCCTAACCCTAACCCTAACCCTAACCCTAACCCTAACCCTAACCCTAACCCTAACCCTAACCCTAACCCTAACCCTAACCCTAACCCTAACCCTAACCCTAACCCTAACCCTAACCCTAACCCTAACCCTAACCCTAACCCTAACCCCTAACCCTAACCCTAACCCTAACCCTAACCCTAACCCTAACCCTAACCCTAACCCTAACCCTAACCCTAACCCTAACCCTAACCCTAACCCTAACCCTAACCCTAACCCTAACCCTAACCCTAACCCTAACCCTAACCCTAACCCTAACCCTAACCCTAACCCTAACCCTAACCCTAACCCTAACCCTAACCCTAACCCTAACCCTAACCCTAACCCTAACCCTAACCCTAACCCTAACCCTAACCCTAACCCTAACCCTAACCCTAACCCTAACCCTAACCCTAACCCTAACCCTAACCCTAACCCTAACCCTAACCCTAACCCTAACCCTAACCCTAACCCTAACCCTAACCCTAACCCTAACCCTAACCCTAACCCTAACCCTAACCCTAACCCTAACCCTAACCCTAACCCTAACCCTAACCCTAACCCTAACCCTAACCCTAACCCTAACCCTAACCCTAACCCTAACCCTAACCCTAACCCTAACCCTAACCCTAACCCTAACCCTAACCCTAACCCTAACCCTAACCCTAACCCTAACCCTAACCCTAACCCTAACCCTAACCCTAACCCTAACCCTAACCCTAACCCTAACCCTAACCCTAACCCTAACCCTAACCCTAACCCTAACCCTAACCCTAACCCTAACCCTAACCCTAACCCTAACCCTAACCCTAACCCTAACCCTAACCCTAACCCTAACCCTAACCCTAACCCTAACCCTAACCCTAACCCTAACCCTAACCCTAACCCTAACCCTAACCCTAACCCTAACCCTAACCCTAACCCTAACCCTAACCCTAACCCTAACCCTAACCCTAACCCTAACCCTAACCCTAACCCTAACCCTAACCCTAACCCTAACCCTAACCCTAACCCTAACCCTAACCCTAACCCTAACCCTAACCCTAACCCTAACCCTAACCCTAACCCTAACCCTAACCCTAACCCTAACCCTAACCCTAACCCTAACCCTAACCCTAACCCTAACCCTAACCCTAACCCTAACCCTAACCCTAACCCTAACCCTAACCCTAACCCTAACCCTAACCCTAACCCTAACCCTAACCCTAACCCTAACCCTAACCCTAACCCTAACCCTAACCCTAACCCTAACCCTAACCCTAACCCTAACCCTAACCCTAACCCTAACCCTAACCCTAACCCTAACCCTAACCCTAACCCTAACCCTAACCCTAACCCTAACCCTAACCCTAACCCTAACCCTAACCCTAACCCTAACCCTAACCCTAACCCTAACCCTAACCCTAACCCTAACCCTAACCCTAACCCTAACCCTAACCCTAACCCTAACCCTAACCCTAACCCTAACCCTAACCCTAACCCTAACCCTAACCCTAACCCTAACCCTAACCCTAACCCTAACCCTAACCCTAACCCTAACCCTAACCCTAACCCTAACCCTAACCCTAACCCTAACCCTAACCCTAACCCTAACCCTAACCCTAACCCTAACCCTAACCCTAACCCTAACCCTAACCCTAACCCTAACCCTAACCCTAACCCTAACCCTAACCCTAACCCTAACCCTAACCCTAACCCTAACCCTAACCCTAACCCTAACCCTAACCCTAACCCTAAC
>JAQRHT010000037.1:17500-23212 GCA_028571685.1 Heterohyrax brucei
CTAACCCTAACCCTAACCCTAACCCTAACCCTAACCCTAACCCTAACCCTAACCCTAACCCTAACCCTAACCCTAACCCTAACCCTAACCCTAACCCTAACCCTAACCCTAACCCTAACCCTAACCCTAACCCTAACCCTAACCCTAACCCTAACCCTAACCCTAACCCTAACCCTAACCCTAACCCTAACCCTAACCCTAACCCTAACCCTAACCCTAACCCTAACCCTAACCCTAACCCTAACCCTAACCCTAACCCTAACCCTAACCCTAACCCTAACCCTAACCCTAACCCTAACCCTAACCCTAACCCTAACCCTAACCCTAACCCGAACCCTAACCCTAACCCTAACCCTAACCCTAACCCTAACCCTAACCCTAACCCTAACCCTAACCCTAACCCTAACCCTAACCCTAACCCTAACCCTAACCCTAACCCTAACCCTAACCCTAACCCTAACCCTAACCCTAACCCTAACCCTAACCCTAACCCTAACCCTAACCCTAACCCTAACCCTAACCCTAACCCTAACCCTAACCCTAACCCTAACCCTAACCCTAACCCTAACCCTAACCCTAACCCTAACCCTAACCCTAACCCTAACCCTAACCCTAACCCTAACCCTAACCCTAACCCTAACCCTAACCCTAACCCTAACCCTAACCCTAACCCTAACCCTAACCCTAACCCTAACCCTAACCCTAACCCTAACCCTAACCCTAACCCTAACCCTAACCCTAACCCTAACCCTAACCCTAACCCTAACCCTAACCCTAACCCTAACCCTAACCCTAACCCTAACCCTAACCCTAACCCTAACCCTAACCCTAACCCTAACCCTAACCCTAACCCTAACCCTAACCCTAACCCTAACCCTAACCCTAACCCTAACCCTAACCCTAACCCTAACCCTAACCCTAACCCTAACCCTAACCCTAACCCTAACCCTAACCCTAACCCTAACCCTAACCCTAACCCTAACCCTAACCCTAACCCTAACCCTAACCCTAACCCTAACCCTAACCCTAACCCTAACCCTAACCCTAACCCTAACCCTAACCCTAACCCTAACCCTAACCCTAACCCTAACCCTAACCCTAACCCTAACCCTAACCCTAACCCTAACCCTAACCCTAACCCTAACCCTAACCCTAACCCTAACCCTAACCCTAACCCTAACCCTAACCCTAACCCTAACCCTAACCCTAACCCTAACCCTAACCCTAACCCTAACCCTAACCCTAACCCTAACCCTAACCCTAACCCTAACCCTAACCCTAACCCTAACCCTAACCCTAACCCTAACCCTAACCCTAACCCTAACCCTAACCCTAACCCTAACCCTAACCCTAACCCTAACCCTAACCCTAACCCTAACCCTAACCCTAACCCTAACCCTAACCCTAACCCTAACCCTAACCCTAACCCTAACCCTAACCCTAACCCTAACCCTAACCCTAACCCTAACCCTAACCCTAACCCTAACCCTAACCCTAACCCTAACCCTAACCCTAACCCTAACCCTAACCCTAACCCTAACCCTAACCCTAACCCTAACCCTAACCCTAACCCTAACCCTAACCCTAACCCTAACCCTAACCCTAACCCTAACCCTAACCCTAACCCTAACCCTAACCCTAACCCTAACCCTAACCCTAACCCTAACCCTAACCCTAACCCTAACCCTAACCCTAACCCTAACCCTAACCCTAACCCTAACCCTAACCCTAACCCTAACCCTAACCCTAACCCTAACCCTAACCCTAACCCTAACCCTAACCCTAACCCTAACCCTAACCCTAACCCTAACCCTAACCCTAACCCTAACCCTAACCCTAACCCTAACCCTAACCCTAACCCTAACCCTAACCCTAACCCTAACCCTAACCCTAACCCTAACCCTAACCCTAACCCTAACCCTAACCCTAACCCTAACCCTAACCCTAACCCTAACCCTAACCCTAACCCTAACCCTAACCCTAACCCTAACCCTAACCCTAACCCTAACCCTAACCCTAACCCTAACCCTAACCCTAACCCTAACCCTAACCCTAACCCTAACCCTAACCCTAACCCTAACCCTAACCCTAACCCTAACCCTAACCCTAACCCTAACCCTAACCCTAACCCTAACCCTAACCCTAACCCTAACCCTAACCCTAACCCTAACCCTAACCCTAACCCTAACCCTAACCCTAACCCTAACCCTAACCCTAACCCTAACCCTAACCCTAACCCTAACCCTAACCCTAACCCTAACCCTAACCCTAACCCTAACCCTAACCCTAACCCTAACCCTAACCCTAACCCTAACCCTAACCCTAACCCTAACCCTAACCCTAACCCTAACCCTAACCCTAACCCTAACCCTAACCCTAACCCTAACCCTAACCCTAACCCTAACCCTAACCCTAACCCTAACCCTAACCCTAACCCTAACCCTAACCCTAACCCTAACCCTAACCCTAACCCTAACCCTAACCCTAACCCTAACCCTAACCCTAACCCTAACCCTAACCCTAACCCTAACCCTAACCCTAACCCTAACCCTAACCCTAACCCTAACCCTAACCCTAACCCTAACCCTAACCCTAACCCTAACCCTAACCCTAACCCTAACCCTAACCCTAACCCTAACCCTAACCCTAACCCTAACCCTAACCCTAACCCTAACCCTAACCCTAACCCTAACCCTAACCCTAACCCTAACCCTAACCCTAACCCTAACCCTAACCCTAACCCTAACCCTAACCCTAACCCTAACCCTAACCCTAACCCTAACCCTAACCCTAACCCTAACCCTAACCCTAACCCTAACCCTAACCCTAACCCTAACCCTAACCCTAACCCTAACCCTAACCCTAACCCTAACCCTAACCCTAACCCTAACCCTAACCCTAACCCTAACCCTAACCCTAACCCTAACCCTAACCCTAACCCTAACCCTAACCCTAACCCTAACCCTAACCCTAACCCTAACCCTAACCCTAACCCTAACCCTAACCCTAACCCTAACCCTAACCCTAACCCTAACCCTAACCCTAACCCTAACCCTAACCCTAACCCTAACCCTAACCCTAACCCTAACCCTAACCCTAACCCTAACCCTAACCCTAACCCTAACCCTAACCCTAACCCTAACCCTAACCCTAACCCTAACCCTAACCCTAACCCTAACCCTAACCCTAACCCTAACCCTAACCCTAACCCTAACCCTAACCCTAACCCTAACCCTAACCCTAACCCTAACCCTAACCCTAACCCTAACCCTAACCCTAACCCTAACCCTAACCCTAACCCTAACCCTAACCCTAACCCTAACCCTAACCCTAACCCTAACCCTAACCCTAACCCTAACCCTAACCCTAACCCTAACCCTAACCCTAACCCTAACCCTAACCCTAACCCTAACCCTAACCCTAACCCTAACCCTAACCCTAACCCTAACCCTAACCCTAACCCTAACCCTAACCCTAACCCTAACCCTAACCCTAACCCTAACCCTAACCCTAACCCTAACCCTAACCCTAACCCTAACCCTAACCCTAACCCTAACCCTAACCCTAACCCTAACCCTAACCCTAACCCTAACCCTAACCCTAACCCTAACCCTAACCCTAACCCTAACCCTAACCCTAACCCTAACCCTAACCCTAACCCTAACCCTAACCCTAACCCTAACCCTAACCCTAACCCTAACCCTAACCCTAACCCTAACCCTAACCCTAACCCTAACCCTAACCCTAACCCTAACCCTAACCCTAACCCTAACCCTAACCCTAACCCTAACCCTAACCCTAACCCTAACCCTAACCCTAACCCTAACCCTAACCCTAACCCTAACCCTAACCCTAACCCTAACCCTAACCCTAACCCTAACCCTAACCCTAACCCTAACCCTAACCCTAACCCTAACCCTAACCCTAACCCTAACCCTAACCCTAACCCTAACCCTAACCCTAACCCTAACCCTAACCCTAACCCTAACCCTAACCCTAACCCTAACCCTAACCCTAACCCTAACCCTAACCCTAACCCTAACCCTAACCCTAACCCTAACCCTAACCCTAACCCTAACCCTAACCCTAACCCTAACCCTAACCCTAACCCTAACCCTAACCCTAACCCTAACCCTAACCCTAACCCTAACCCTAACCCTAACCCTAACCCTAACCCTAACCCTAACCCTAACCCTAACCCTAACCCTAACCCTAACCCTAACCCTAACCCTAACCCTAACCCTAACCCTAACCCTAACCCTAACCCTAACCCTAACCCTAACCCTAACCCTAACCCTAACCCTAACCCTAACCCTAACCCTAACCCTAACCCTAACCCTAACCCTAACCCTAACCCTAACCCTAACCCTAACCCTAACCCTAACCCTAACCCTAACCCTAACCCTAACCCTAACCCTAACCCTAACCCTAACCCTAACCCTAACCCTAACCCTAACCCTAACCCTAACCCTAACCCTAACCCTAACCCTAACCCTAACCCTAACCCTAACCCTAACCCTAACCCTAACCCTAACCCTAACCCTAACCCTAACCCTAACCCTAACCCTAACCCTAACCCTAACCCTAACCCTAACCCTAACCCTAACCCTAACCCTAACCCTAACCCTAACCCTAACCCTAACCCTAACCCTAACCCTAACCCTAACCCTAACCCTAACCCTAACCCTAACCCTAACCCTAACCCTAACCCTAACCCTAACCCTAACCCTAACCCTAACCCTAACCCTAACCCTAACCCTAACCCTAACCCTAACCCTAACCCTAACCCTAACCCTAACCCTAACCCTAACCCTAACCCTAACCCTAACCCTAACCCTAACCCTAACCCTAACCCTAACCCTAACCCTAACCCTAACCCTAACCCTAACCCTAACCCTAACCCTAACCCTAACCCTAACCCTAACCCTAACCCTAACCCTAACCCTAACCCTAACCCTAACCCTAACCCTAACCCTAACCCTAACCCTAACCCTAACCCTAACCCTAACCCTAACCCTAACCCTAACCCTAACCCTAACCCTAACCCTAACCCTAACCCTAACCCTAACCCTAACCCTAACCCTAACCCTAACCCTAACCCTAACCCTAACCCTAACCCTAACCCTAACCCTAACCCTAACCCTAACCCTAACCCTAACCCTAACCCTAACCCTAACCCTAACCCTAACCCTAACCCTAACCCTAACCCTAACCCTAACCCTAACCCTAACCCTAACCCTAACCCTAACCCTAACCCTAACCCTAACCCTAACCCTAACCCTAACCCTAACCCTAACCCTAACCCTAACCCTAACCCTAACCCTAACCCTAACCCTAACCCTAACCCTAACCCTAACCCTAACCCTAACCCTAACCCTAACCCTAACCCTAACCCTAACCCTAACCCTAACCCTAACCCTAACCCTAACCCTAACCCTAACCCTAACCCTAACCCTAACCCTAACCCTAACCCTAACCCTAACCCTAACCCTAACCCTAACCCTAACCCTAACCCTAACCCTAACCCTAACCCTAACCCTAACCCTAACCCTAACCCTAACCCTAACCCTAACCCTAACCCTAACCCTAACCCTAACCCTAACCCTAACCCTAACCCTAACCCTAACCCTAACCCTAACCCTAACCCTAACCCTAACCCTAACCCTAACCCTAACCCTAACCCTAACCCTAACCCTAACCCTAACCCTAACC